>JAQMYJ010000036.1:25807632-25835150 GCA_030014305.1 Clarias laeviceps | reverse complement strand
TCCTCTGGGATTCTCTCACTCTCCAAAATCTTGTTAAACAGACTAGTCAGAAACTCTACTGCAACCTCTCCTAAGCATTTCCATACATCCATAGGTATTTCATCAGGACCAACTGCCTTTCCACTCTTAAGCCTCTTTAACGCCCTCCTCACCACACTCTTACTGATTTTTGCTACTTCCTTATCCAAAACAGTCACGTCTTCTACTCTTCATTCTCTTTCATTTTCCTCATTCCTCAACATTTCGAAGTACTCCTTTCATCTTCCCATCACCCTCATGGCAACTGTCAGTACTTTATTTCCATCCCTATCTTTAATCACTCTAACATGCTGCACATCCTTCCCATCTCTATCTCTTTGCCTCACCAACATGTACAGCACAGATCCACCTCTCCCTCCTTACTGTCCAGCCTAGCATACAAGTCCTCATATGCTCTCTGTTTGGCCTTTGCCACATCTACCTTCACCTTACGCTGCATCTCCCTGTACTGCTGTCTACTCTCTTCAGTCCTCTCAGTGTCCCACTTATTTTTAGCTAGCCTCTTTCCCTGTATACACTCCTGGACTTCCTTGTTCCACCACCAAGTCTCCTTGTCCACTTTTCCCTTTCCTGATGATACACCAAGTACCATCCTACCTGTCTCCCTGATCACCTTAGCTGTAGTTGTCCAGTCAACTGGAAGCACCTCCTGACAACCCAGAGCCTGTCTTACCTCCGCCCTGAAAACATCTTTCCTTTTTCAACTTCCACCACTTTGTGCTCTGCTCTGCCTTTGTCCTCTTCACCTTCCTCACCACCAGGGTCATTTTACACTCCACCATCCTGTGTTGTGTGGCAACACTTTCCCCTACCAATACTTTGCAGTCACTTATCTCCTTCAGATTACAACATCGACACAAGATGTAGTCCACCTGAATGATTCTGCCTCCACTCTTATATGTCACCCTATGTTCCTGCCTCTTCTGGAAGAAATTATTTACTACTGCCATTTCCATCCTCTTTGCAAAGTCCACCACCATCTGTCCTTCTACATTCGTGTCCTGAAGACCAAACCTACCCATCACATTTTCATCACCTCTGTTCCCTTCCCCAACATGTCCACTGTAACCAATCACCACTCTCTCACCTCTGGGGATGCTCTGCATCACTTCATCTAACTTACTCCAGAATTTCTCCTTTTCTACTAACTCACATCCTACCTGTGGGGCATAATCACTAACAACATTGCACATCACACCATCAATTTCCAGCTTCAGATTCATCAACCTGTCTGATACTCTCGTAACCTCTAGAACATTCCTTACAAACTCCTCTTTCATGATAACTCCTACTCCATTTCTTTTCCTATCCACACCATGGTTAAACAACTTGAACTCTGCTTCTAAGCTTCTAGCCTTGCTACCTTTCCACCTGGTCTCCTGGACACACAGTATATCCACCTTCCTTCTCTGCATCATGTCAACCAACTCTCTTGCCTTCCCTGTCATAGTCCCAACATTCAAAGTCCCTACTGTCACTCCTAAACTCTTGCCTTTCCTCTTCTCTTTCTGCCTATGAACACGCCTTCATCCTCTCCTTCAACAGCACTGGCGGTTGTTGTCAACCCGGGCCACAACCGATCTGGGATGGAAGTCCTCTTAGTGATTCGCATCATTTGATTTGGCAAATGTTTTACGTCAGATGCCCTTCCTGCCACAAACCTCTACATTTATTCAGACTTGGGACTGGCACAAGAAGACACTGGATTGTGCCCCCCTGTGGTTGGATTAAGCCTTTTATATTTATAAAAGTAATATTCATGAAAGAAAATTAAGCTAGGAAATGCTATAACATTACTATATAACGCTATATGTGTAATCACTTTGTGTACAAAAGACATGAGATACACATTTTTTTTGTGCAAGAAGCTGATGCACTTGATACATTTAGTTATGTCTGCATTTGCCAATCAAAATTTATGAGCTCTATTATAACCATTGGGGACCACAGACATACAGTATACAGTATGCAGCTGGTTGATACCTGATTGGACCTTATACGGTATGCAGTAATATGATAAGTCATACTTAGTGGTTAAGGCATTGGACTACGGTTCGGAAGATCCCAGGTTCAAACCCCACAACCACCAAATTTCCACTGTTGGGCTCTTGAGCAAGGCCCTTAACCCACATGTGTAATGAGAAAAAAAAAATGTAAGTCACTCTGGATAAGAGCATCTGCCAAATGCCTAAATGTAAATGTGAAACTGGAAGAGGAAAGAGGTTGATGATGCTGTAAACTAAAATTAATATATTGTTTTTAATGGTACTTATGAAAATGTTCCAAGTTACTATGACTTAATATAAAACACAAAGCATGATTTGTGCATTTTTAATGCTCTTGTAATTTAAATAACACATTCACAAAATATATTTAATAGCTTCTTTTGAAAAAAAAAAAAAAGATTGTTTTTCTCAATATGTCTCATTTTGCAGTCAAACTGTTTATATAGATCTGATATGTACTGTAATTATGTATATATGAACGTATTACTTAATCTACACTTTTTGCATTCTTTTTCTCTCCTTATTTAGTTATTGAAAGAAAAATCTTGAAATAACCTGTTAATACATTCTTTATACCACAGTGATGATGAAATCTCAAATCTGATTTGTCTGAAGTCTCTGTTTGATTTTCACTAACAGTGACAAAGTGCAAGTTTTATGATGTTAATAGACTTGTTTCAATACATAAATGTTATAGTAAAAAAAATATACAAAGACACATAAATGGCAGAATCTCCTCAGATGTACAGGATTTTTTTAGGAGTCTCCAGTGTCAGTGCTTTATAGAAGTAAGAGATAAATCTGTAACAACGTTTTCCAAAACAGAACATGTTTAATGCTTTGTGTCTTATTAATTAATTAATTAAAGAGAGGGCAAATGCCAGGCTGGGAATAGCAGTACAGTTTATAGCTGCTACAATGTAAATTGTTTATATACGTTCCTTAACAATAAATGTTACTATTAAGTGATTTACAAAGTTAAAAGTACTTGTGGTGAAAGGGGAATAAAACACTTCTGGATGTACCATTACTAAAAAATAATTGACTTGAGGTCCTAAAATCACAAACCGTTAAACATTGTTGATTGTTTTCTCATAAGATCAAGTGTAGAAGTGTTTCATTCTACTGGTGTGTATAGATATAGCTTAGTTTAGATTATTATAGGAATACATCCCACATTCAAAAAAATAAGACTTTCAATTGCATTGCCCCAGTGTTAGAAAGATACAACTAAATAGGAACAGCATTTTAACAAGAACATGACTTTTTTCTAATCATGTAATGGCTGTAGATTTTAATTACAAACATTTTCAATTTGGAAATACATTTACATATTTGGAAGTCCATTGTAAATACTGTTTCGTTTGTTTTTCCTGTACTGTAGGTACTTTCAAAAATTTCATTATACATCCTCTGTGGTTATGGTTAATAGACAGGTTGAAAAGCGCTGCACTGTTCCTTTTTTTTTTATTAAATATTAATTACGGGTCCTGCTGCACCCCACTGTACACAGTAATAGTGAGGGTGTGAAGTCTGGCTGGAGCACTCTCAAATGAGGTCTGCAGGACGTTCGGTTATTAGAACATTGGAGCTCTAGTGTCCTCAGATCCTATTTGATGAACATGTGTGCCAGAATTGCATGCATTGTGTGCACTTTTATTGATGATGTTGGTGTTGTATATTGTGTGTAAAAGCATTTATTCAGATTCTTTCCTAGGCTCTTCATAGACTCACTATTTTGACAAATCTAGGATTTTTTTTTACTCGTGTGATCCTGTTGCTTGTTCCCCCCATGATTCTCCCTGTTAACTTGTCAGCAACTTGGCGAGATTTCGTGGTCATCATTTTCACGCAGACATTTTATCAATAATCTCCTGACAGTAGGTAAATTATGCAAACAAATGCAACACTTTCAGGCTGGATGTCAAATAAATAAATAAATAAAACTTTTCTCTAGAGTACAGCATTCTGTTAGCAAGAAAGAATATCAGCCGGTTGGCTTTTTTTTGCACCATTCAGCATTAACAATGTGTATTTTTAATTTTCAGTAAAAGGACATACAGAGTGACAGGGTAATGTTCTGGCCAGGCGTTTATGTATTTATTGTATGAAACACACACTCACACACATACACAGTCCCACAATCTCCACAGCAACTGGAACCAAGAAGGGAAACACACACCTTCTGTCACCGCCTCCAGCCTCCATGCCCCCGGCAACCTGCTGCCGAGCAACGTAGTGCCAGTTGCTGTTTTTTAATTGGCCATCTGGGGAAAGCTGGATCCAGAGGCGGGACATTCATCAGGAAATGAACTTCGCCATAATCCGTCCTTCCCACAGGACAACCGCCAGCTGCAGGCGGTATCAGAGAGGACTGAGGGATGCTGGAGGACCCGCTGTGGGAGACAAGCAGCACGGTAGGCCGCTGATTGAACATGCCCTCAGTGCCTGGTCTTATACTCGGAGTGTCTAACCTACTCTGACCACCAAATAATCTCCAAATCACACTGAGAGATTTTATTTAGAAACTTGGCAACCCAATACGTTAGAGTCTTGGGGAGGAAGGATCAGACGTGGCCTTTACTTGGCTCTTGCTTTCAATGAACCAGTATGAAAACTGACTTGACAGGTTGCAGTAGGTGTGTCTGTGTGTGAACTTCATAAGTGAATTTACACTTCACATGTTACTGTATGATTGACACAGTTTTCAGATGTCAATTTATTAAAAAAAAATTTTTTTTTTGCTTATAATGCACACAGTTTTATTTTCACATTTGATTTTAACACATGATACTTTTTTTTCATTCTTTTCCTCCCGTACGATTTATGTCCTTGTATGTATTTATTCACAATATCAATAGCTGTATATCTGTACATACGGTAGGACCACTGCAATCAAGCAAATATGTAGTATTTTCAAATGCAATATCACAACTCCCTGTTTAGTAATGTTTGATCACATTGTTCAGTATTTGTACACTTTTCTACTTTTCTTCTATTTTTATCCTATTTTAATTACCACGAAGACTATTTTTATCTAAATTTTAATGCACCCTGTGCAATCCCAAATCTATGTACAGCTTTTTTAAATGAAATTTAATTATAACACCTTCACATTTTTTTCATGTATGTTAATCACAAGGGGGAAATGCATAATTTCTTTCTTCATATTTAAGAACTGAATTGTGAATTAATTTCCAACCCAATTGTACAACATTTTTAACAGTAGATGTACCATCATAAATTATAAATTTAGATTTTGACTTATAATAGCGCCCTCTTATAAGTGCTCTATTATTACTCTTCTAAAACTCTATGTATTGAAAATGTGATCAGTGTAAATATGTTGTAAGCTGAAGTGAGTTTTGAGATGATCTTTTTTTGGGGCTTGTCAAAGGGAAATGTTTTAAAATTCCTGTTTAAAAAAATGCACACACACTACATATGCAGTAAATAAAGATTAAGTTGGAAAAATGCAAATGTATTCTTGTATCCTTGTAACTAGACACTTTCATGGTAGCAATAAATGGATTATGGCAATAAAAATGTATTATGCTTATGTGAAAGGACATGTAGTGACACAATCTGTGCACTTTAGCAGGGTATTAAGTCTACACACACACACACACACACACACACACACACACACACAATGCATTTAAGCACAATCTGATTTTCCTTCAATCATTTAAACATTAATCTATACACAAACTATTTGACTTGAAATCTAATCAGGTTCTCTCTCTCTCTCTCTCTCTCTCTCTCTCACACACACACACACACACACACACATTAGTAAACATTGGCATTAGGATTAAATGAACCTGGTGTACAAAGGCAACTCCACAATGATGTCACACACTCTTGGTCGTCATAAACGACCGATCTCACACATACACGCAGATACACACACAAACACACATCATCGTGGCGTGTCAATAAATCTGGTCTGCCTCTCAGTCGTGCGTCTCTCTCGATTTCCTCCCCCTTTGCACTTTAGACAGGAAATAATTGCAATGCAAGGAGTTTTACGTTTCTCTTTCTAATTTTAAGGGTCAACAGCATTTTAATACCATTTTAAACACACAAGCCAATGTTTTTTTATGGCACATGTACAAGTGGCTTTTGATAGCCAAACCAGCCAAGCATGGTTAAAGAGAGGCTCAGGCAGCTGCTGCCGAGCGCCACTTAATTTAGTCTTCTGACCCAGGCTCACCTGGTCCCGCATGGAATTCATAATGCAAGTCAAGTGTGAAGAAAAATGATATACAGTGTATTTATCCTAAATATTTATGCAGGACCCGACTAAAAGAGAGCCTCGCCTTCTAATAAAACGGACAACATTGCCTTGTAACTCGGGAGGCGGGATGCTGGAGGCCATGGTGCCCCGGGGCATTGTTCCCAGTTACATTATCATTTTCATATTTTCATCACAGGTACTGGATTACTCAGGTTGCCCCCCCCCCCCACCCCCCACCCCGCTTTTTTTTTTTTGATTGACTCGATGTTCATTCATTTTCAGCTTCATAGATCTGAGTGATGAAAATAAAAATGGTGGTTAAACACTTCATGGTAGACAATTTCTAAGAATTCTATCAAAGTCATTCAAGTTCACCATAATTGTCGACCTGGAATTGTTGCCCTTTTTCTTTCAGCACTTTCCTTTCTTTTATTGATTCTGCTTTTATTCAAGAATTGTTAAAGTTTTTTTGTACCTTTTTTTGTCCTTCCTCTCTGAATAATGTATATTTGATTGACATGTTTTTTCTTTCTTTTTTTCTATTTTTTGTTTGAGGATGAAGGTGAACATTTTTAAGAATGGTGATATAACAAATCATAACATTTTTTGCCCTTTAAACTTTTCATTTGGTAGGTTTTAGTTTCCCTTACTTTCTGACTTCACTTATTACTTTCAGTCCCCTGTTTGCCAAAACTATTGAGATAAAAGTAAAAATCAAAGTTTTAATGATGTACAATTTTTTTAAAACTCTGTTTTGTGCACAGGGAGAACTATAATGGCAGATGTCGTCTTAATACTTTTTGGTCACCGCTGTACATTACTTTACATCTTCTCCAATGTTAAATGATGTTAAATGTTTGATTTTTACAGATTTGTCACAATCATTTAGTCTGACATAATTTTTTTTATTTCCTTTAAATAATGTGGTATGGCTTGAGGTTAATTGATATTATTACTGATTTAAAGTTTTAGCTTTATAGATTTAAATAATGTAGGTATAAATTGTATGGTTAAACATTTGGTTGTCATTTGATTGAGAAATTGTCTTTTCCTTTGTATTAATTTTGGGCAAGGATGATGTAAATGGTGGTGTTATTTAAATTATAATTTGTTTTATTAATTTAATATTCAAATTTACAAAGCAGAGTGATAAAGGTGTAAATACTTGTTCTGTCATTTGATGCTCACTTTGTTTGAACATGATGAAGAATTTTGCCCAAACTATTCAACTTTGGGATTTAAATTTTTTTTTTATATTTAAGGGATAAAAGCTGGCATTAAGCGTTTAATCAACATTACTGTCACAACCCCCACCCGCCCACTCACCTCTGTAAAACTAACGAGTGGTGAATTCAATTTTGTCATTTTACCAGAACGCACACAGAAGATTGCATTAAACAGCTCCTAATCTGATTCATTAGAGCTAATTTGCTTTGACAGACGCTGGAGGGAACGAGGAAACCGGTGCGTCTGTAATTCGCCATCATGAAGTGATCAGACCCTGAAGACCGGCGTGTGTCATTCGCCACCTCAGGGAAAGCATGTAGAATGATATTGATTTAGCTTTTAATTTAATCACAATGATTTGTCAGATTTGTCCTGGAATAAGGAGACTCTGGTCATCTTGGAGTCAGCGTGGAGATCCGAGAATTGGGATTTAATTAGACTTTTTTTCTAATTAGGCGGAAGAACGCTGTAGAACCGTGGGCTGTGTTGAGCTCAGATTAGCTCAGTCCTTTTGAACACACACTGTAGCGGAGGGGAAGTGTGTGTAGAGTCTACCTTATTAAAGAGAGAGCGAGAGAGAGAGACGGAGTGATAACAGGGTAGCTGCTCTGGTCATTAGGTCTTCTCTTATTGAATTCCAGCAGCCAAATAGACCAAATGAAGCTAAATAAAGCTGTACATGAGCTGCAGAGGGTGTCTAATACTCCTCATTAATATTCTCCCAACCCCCTTGTAGTGCACCTCTCTCTCTCTCTCTCCTCATTCCACCCCCTCCTTCTCACTTTCCTTCCTTCTTTCTGGCCATCATCGCTCCGTGTCCATCTTCCAGACTGGTTCTACCCCCTCCATCTCCCTTTCAGTGTGCCCTAATGGTGTGTGTGTGTGTGTGTGTGTGTGTGTGTAAGACACCAGACACATCTGGTGGCAGTGTCTTTCTCACCGTGCTGCTCGCTAATGAGATCCTCCCCATTTAATTAATACCATAAGAATTTTAATTCTGACTGAATCAATTTAATGTGATGTGATTTTGTCAGCTCTATTCCCTGAGTGTGTGTGTGTGTGAGTGTGTGTGTGTGTGTCTGTGTGTGTGTTTGAGAGAGAGAGAGAGAGAGAGAGAGAGAGAGCAAGGTTGGTGCTTATTACATACATCATTTCATGGGGGCCTGCATTCCCTGCTGACTTAAACAAATTCTAATTAAGACTAATTAAAGCATCATTTATGAAAACGCTTGTGATAGTTATGCAAACATTCTGGGTGGGTATGCTTTGCATGATAATTAGCCCTTGGTTTAAATTAAGACCTGTTTCTTAGAAATTCCCCCTCGCAAAAGCTTTATTCGGGCCCTGCAGATAAAACCAATGGTGTGTATGGCCTGGACTTTTAGACGCTCATTTCTTTGCAAGATTATTTCTTTTCTTTTTTCTTTTTTCCCCTTGTTTTTATACTTCATTTGTCAGTTAGTGTAAACAGAGCTGGGATCTGACTTGAATGTGTTTTGGGTTTAAAGGTCAGATCTTCAGTCTTCATAAGCAGAGATGCAGTGGAACACCTGATGCCATTGGATGTGCAAGTCGTGTGTGGTAAGGAAGAATTAATTACGTTAACACACCTGTGCAGCTAGTTTATATCTAGTCATTTGTATTTTTGTCAATGAAGGATTTTTTTTGTACAATATGGTGTATTGCTTAAGTAAGCTAAGAAGGGGATCGATACTGAAACACATCCTTAATATTATAAAAATGACAACCGAACAACATTCGGATTCCAAGTGCTTGGTTCCCAAATTAGAAGAAGAAGAAGCACAACAATGACAACAACAACAGCATAAAAAAAAGTAAAAAAACAACAACAAACAAATAAAAAAACAACAGCAGCAACAAGAATATTAGGGTCCAAAGCGATGGGTTCCTTAATTATAGAAGGAATGAAGAAATGAAGAAGAAGAGGAAAAACAACAACAACATTAGAGTTCCAAGTGCTTGGTTCACAAAAGAAGGTGAAGAACAAGGTGAAGAAGAAAAAGAAGAAGAAGAAGAAAAAGGAAGAACACAAAAAGAGCAGGAAGAAGAAAAAAGACAACAACATCATTAGTGCTCACTCACTCACTCATCTTCTATACCGCTTTATCCTGTATTCAGGGTCGCGGGTGGCCTGGAGCCTATCCCAGTAGATTTAGGGCACAAGGCAGGGTACACTCTGGACAGGCTGCCAATCCATTGCAGGGCACACACACATACACACTCACACACTCATTCACACAGTACGAGCAATTTGGGAACGCCAATTAGCCTAACCTGCAGGTTTTTGGACCGTGGGAGGAAACTGGAGTACCTGGAGGAAACCCACCAAGCACGGGGAGAACATGCAAACTCCATGCACACAGAGACGGGAATCAAACCCAGTCCCTGGTTCCAAGTGCTTGATTCCCTAAATATAGAAGAAGAAGATGAAGGACAATAACAACACCAGCATAAAAAGTTTAAAGTTCTTAATTATAAAAGAAGAAGAAGAAGAAGAAAAGGAAAAAGAATTCAATACAATTTCAATTAAATTTTATTTGTATAGCGCTTTTAACAATTGTTATTGTCTCAAAGCAGCAGAAACCTGGAAAGGAACTAGACTCAAAAGGGGAACCCATCCTCATTTGGGGGATAACAAGAAGAGAACAAAGTTCAAAGTGATGAGTTCCCTAATTATTGAAGAAAATGAAGAAGAAGAAAAAGAAGTACAAGAAAAAGAGGAAGAAGACGAGAAAAACAATAACAACAACAGCAACAACATTAGGGTTCCAAGTGTTTAGTTCACAAAAGAAGAAAAAGAAGCCCCTAAAGAATGATTTTAGCAGGAAAAATGTTGTGCTATTTTACTAGAGTGATTTTCTAGCTTAGTTTCTAGTTA
This sequence comes from Clarias laeviceps, assembly GCA_030014305.1. NCBI lineage: Eukaryota > Metazoa > Chordata > Actinopteri > Siluriformes > Clariidae > Clarias > Clarias laeviceps. The sequence goes on along the minus strand of JAQMYJ010000036.1, from coordinate 25,824,739 downwards.
ACTTTTTGATTTTAATCATGTGTTTAGGGTATTTAATGATAAAGTGCTCAAGCAATGGATATACAATGAGCACAATTATTTTCAGATTTTTTTCATTATTCTATTCTGTCTCTTTATCAGGAAGCCCAAGACCCTTTTCTCTGAAATATCACAGGATGCACATTTACCTCAAACAAAGCCTAGATGCAGAACTACAGGTCTGAAATTAACGAGGCCTGATTCAGCAGTTACTCTGCTTCTCTAGACGGAAAATAGACTTTGTTGCAGTTGATTTGTTGGATTGTGTGATTTGATGTTCCTCAGCAGTTCCTCCTCTCCTCATTAATCATGAATCCACTGATGACTGTAAAGGAAATGCGGTGTGTGTATGGCAACTTTGGTTTAGAAGTCTAACAAACATAATTAAAATAAATACAATTAAACAAATGATCTGGCAAATTACTCTAAAACTTGAGGCCAACTTTTCTTAACTGGTCAGTTTCGTAAATAATGAGATGAGCTGAGGATCAATCAATTCCTTGAGGGATGTTCTCTGTTAATAATAGCGACTTAAGTGCGGATCCCCACTGCTTGGGCGGTAAGGCACGTGTCGTTTGTTTAGGTGTTTGTACAACCCTCATTACTTCTGTGGTGTGTTTGTTTAGTTGTCTCACCCCACACGCCCTCCTATCTGCCTGCTTACTGATTTTTGGCTTGGTGTCAGCTATATTGCTTTTTCCACCATGAAGAGCAGCTGGTTCAATATTTAAAAGAAGCAAAACCACACTATTCACAAATCTGTAGCAGCAGGCTGGGTGCAAGAAAGAGAAAGAGAGAGAGAGAGAGAGAGAAAGAGAGATAGAGAGAGAGGTAAGTAAGAAAAAATGTATAAAAGCTGATACCTATAAAACTGTGAAGTGTGAGAGGTTGAAAGGAGAAGTAGGGGATTGAGGTGTGTCTGTGAGAAAAGAGAAAGAACAGAGGAAATGGAGGGCGAGATGGGGACTCGGGTGGCAGAAAGCCTCCCACACCGTGGTTAACGTGTCAGAGCCAGGGCCGGGGAACATGCAGATGGCACGCCGCTCCCAGATTTCATTTAAGCTAATCTAATCCCTTGCCTGCTCCCTGCAGAAAGGCGGGGAATTAGTGGCCATATGTCAGCCAGATTTGTCAGATTATTCATTACAATTAATTGCTGGTCTCAGTTAAGGCCTTTAAGGCTGTGAATTGCTCCGAATTCTATTGCAAACACAAAAATTATGAGTAAAAGACTTTAGTCCTGTCAGTCAAATTTCAGCGTGACCTTTAGCAGAGCACGGCTCTTTGTGAGGGAGCATGTGGGCGAGGCGCTCTAATTGGTGTTTCGTTCCCCTTTTCTCTCACTGTCTCTGTCTTTCTTTCACTTCCTCTTGTCTTTCCTTAGTTCAGGCCACAGGTATTCTGCCCATCTTTCCATCTCCCCATCCATCCTGACATCCTGAGCGAGCCCATGCAGACAGCAACAGTTTAGTTGTTTACTCTGATTCTAAAGTTTACTGTTTGTGGAACTGAAGTCCACCGACGCCCCAGTTTTCTTAAATGACCCATCTGATGAGACAAAGTTCTTTGCCATTTAGAAGAGCGAGCAGAGATGTGTTATAGCGGCAGAAAGGGGCTGCGTTTGTATGTTTTTATTATAATGTCTGATAATATATGGAGGGGAAAGTAAAGTAAACCAAAGGAAGAAAGCAGAACAAATTTGAGGTGTAGAAAGAAGAATTCTTAGCTAGTTTGATTAATCGTTTGTTAGGGTGGAAAAAATTATGTTTTATGAACCAGAGAGTGAGGGAAAAAAATGTGTTTAGGCAAGCTAGCGAGATCTCATTTGCATTATGCTTACTGACCCCCACTAGCTGTCATTCATTATTAGCAATGTTAGCATTTTTGTGCTCCTTTAATGATGAATGTCTGTGTCGTGCACATCGGCATATATGCTAATATTACACTATGCTATATGGCCACAGAGTTACACTAGACACTTTCTACACTGGCTTTGCTTTTCCTATTGCAGACTAAAGATGTCCTGATAAAATACACAAATATCTTACTTTTGTGTGTTTCAAACCTACAGTTTGGTTTGGTACTGAATCTGAGTTTTTTTTATTCCTCAGCATTATGATTGACATAAATCGATGTAGCGCTCTCATAGCTAATGATATATTTTGGTTAATTATCAAGTCGAAGGCTCTGGAGAAGCGAGTCCATGCTGTTCTGATTGGAGTACTTAATTATGCTGAGAGAGAGAGAGAGAGAGAGAGAGAGAGCACAATGACACACCTGTGATGTGTGTGGGTGAGTGTCATGATTCTCTTGCTAAGGAGCTCTAAACATCCTTTAGCTGGAGAGGTGAGACGAGCAGACACTCGATTCTGCTCAGTTCTCGTCCACTCATTATATCATGTTCACTCGTTTTTACATCACCTTCTGTCCACATGTTGTCGCTCCTTGACTCAGTTTAAGGACTCAACCTGACTCCTCCATGCATGTTTAAATTCTGTTTGACTTGTTTGATACTTTAAAGGCATTTAATTGAGGATGCTAAAACCTAAAATTAGAAGACTATACAATAATTTTCTGGTCTTTCAGTAAATCTTTAAGTATTTTTTTTTTTTCAGTTTAGTTATGTGCTAGAATTTTTCTCATGTCTTCCACATATTTTTTGACATCATATAGACTTGACAAGATATTGCATGTTCATGTGTGAAATTTAATTGCAGAACAATCATTTTAAATGTCAGTCATTATGTGACATATTTCATCACATACAGTACAGTACAATGATAATGAAAATAAGAATAAGAATAAACTAGCATTCCATGTAAATTAAGAATGATTCATTTCCTAAAATTATAATGAACAAAACATCACCAGATGGTTTAAAAACATGAGATGACGTCTGCACTGGATTAGATTTGGGACTATTTGTGGCACGTGAATTACTGGTGGATTTGATTATGACATAAACCATGCAGGCATAATTCCAGCTTTTTTCGAAGACTGTGTTACTGTATCTTTGATAAAAGATAAAATGTCCTTCACAATAACCCGTGTGCACATTTCAGATAAACAATTATTACAGCACTTCTACAGCACTTAGCAGGAGAAAAGAGCATTTTGCCCATCCCAGCCCACTATACCTACCCTTTAGCTTGAAATAATGTATAATCAGTCAAATACTTCCATTTCAGTAATGTTTGAAGTTTTTAAACATCATTTGCCACTAGTCATGAAGTGCATTTTATTATTTAAAAAAATATATACATTTTTTTTTCTGTAAGATTTAAATATTGACTGATCACCTTAGGAGTTCAACAGTATTTGACAAATTACAAGAGATAAATACATTATTATTATTATCGACAATGTCAACAATTTCATCAAACTCAATAATAAATAGCAATATTAAACTTCACTAAACATTACATTTCATTAAGTAACTTTAAAAATGTTAGATTTTTGATTTGATAACAATTTTGTATTAAACGAGATAAATACACCCCGGCCAAAAAACAAAAGAAGCAAACAAGTCTAACTTTACCCTAATTTCTGTTGTGAAAATGATAGCAAATTTGTACAAATTTGCAAACGCACGAATGTAGTGAATTCATTTTGGCCTAGAGATGTATATCGGCCTGCCAAAACTTCAAAACCATTCAGGGTTGTGCTGTGGTGTCTGGCACCAGGTGGGTGCTATGGGTTGTGAGATGGGACCTTCCATGAATTGGACTTCATACTCCGGTGTCCGGTGCATACTTGATCAGATTGGGATCTGGGGAGATAGGCGGCTTTGGGTTCTTTGCCTGATGCTGCAGTCTCTGCTGTTCCGGTACCTTTTTATCATGGCCAACATTGACTTTTTTGAGCTGTATTAACTTTTCTGTGGAATCAGATCACACAGGCTGGCCCTTTGGACCCCACAGGCATAGATATGCCTTGATTGCTCATGATGCTGTCACCAGTTTACTGGCATATAATTGATAGTGTTATTCAGTTTACCTGCCAGTGCGGTTACTCTATGGCTCATTGGTATATACTGGCTGTATTTGGTAAGTTTGTATTTTCTTATCTAACTTTATTCTATGTTAGCAAATGAAGTGAAAAATATTTAGTGTTTTTTAGTGGTGTAATTGTTAAAGCAGTAATTTCTGTGTGTTGTCATGTCCAGAACACAATTTAATTTACATAATAGTTAAATTGCTTAATTTAATTTGTATTTTGTTACTGGTTTATTATTGTAGGTGAACATGGACAAATAAAATATATTTTATAAAATAAAATTAAATAAAATTAAATAAATAAATGTCAAATTATTACCTCAAATTATGTACTACTGTAAAGTGTGCACGCCATTGTCCCGCATAACAAAAAAACCTGGGGGAAAAATTATACATTGGAAAATTTAAATAAAAAAAAAAATGGTATTATTATAAAAGTTTTAATTGCACAAATATGTATTCCTGTTGTCGTGAGCTATCAGAATAAGTATGGGACAAAGTCCTTAAAAAGGATCAATCAGAAATCCATGGCTTAAATGAGATCAATGACTGCCTTAACTCTCTGGACAAATCTAGAGTTTATGAAAGTGCAGTAAGAAGAAAGTTATCGTTAAACCTAAAAAGAGAACTATTTGGAACTTGTCAAATGCATGTGGAAATAAACTTTACTTCTGTCTGATGTGCTGAAAAGATACTCATTTAAGATATACACAATAATGTGCATTGACCTGGAAATACAATTTACAAAGCATGGTTGTGGTAGCATGTGGTGTTAAGAATCAGGAAATCTAATCAAAGTTGAATGCAAAATTGATGGAGAAAAATATTGTGTGACAGATGTAAACACCATTTAATTTTTATGAAATTGATAAAAAATAAAATTTGTGTATTTCTGATGAGCTCAGGTTCTTCAGATAACCCATAAACCCAAAGCATTGTGCTCCACTTTTGGCTCTTAATGACAGTGTCAAGAATGCACTAAAGGCCTGGTGTGATAAATCTGAAATTGCGGGGGAGGTTTGGCCTTTCCTGCTTTCCCAAATCCATGCACGTGAGACAGCAGAAGGATGGAGTGAGTATGAATGCAGGTAGTTCAACTCGTACCTCTTTCTCTCTCTCTCTCTCTCTCTCTCTCTCCCACTGCACACTGTAGCATTGCTGCTCCAGCTCCTCATTATGCTACAGTATAGCTTCCACTAAAGGTCATCCTCTCAAAACATAATCACACACAATCAAACGCACAAACTGCATACATCACACCGACAGTAAACAGCCCGGAGCTCTATTTTCCACTGACACAGGAAGGCTCGTGGCCTATTTATAATTTCAGCCTCTTGCATCAATTAAAAAGCAGCCATCACAGTCCGAGTCCTCTAGGTCCGTGGCCGTAGAGTCCAGAGTGGTTTATTACAGCGAGCATGAAACAAGGCATCAACACTACCTAATAACCTACATTGCCAGTATTGTGTTTTAATAGGTCTTACTTATAAAATTTAAACCGTATCAAGATCAAGCTAGACTGATAAGTGCTTTCCGCCAAAGCTGTAACAGCGATCTTCCATTCCCTGCCCTCTCGCTTTCTCTCTCTCTCTCTCTCTCTCTCTCTCTCTCTTTCTCTCTCTCTCTCTTATCACCAGACAGGAGCGTGATGCTCTGACTCTTTTGTTAAAATGACAGGAGCCTGTCAGCGAGGGAAAGTGTCAAAGTAAAGAAAAGAAGGGAAGCATTTCCCCTCTCCAGCATATTACCATAATGAGGAAAACACACTTAGTGGGCCATGACCTCATGTCATCTGATTAGAGCTATGATTAATGATATCCTTTTACCAAAACTCCCTCCCTCACGCTTTCTCTCCAAGAAAATAAAAATGACTGTTATAATGTTTGAAAACGAAACATCAAACTCTTTTTTCGGTGTCGCTGTAAGTTTTCCGGTGTTCAGTAAATAATAGAAAAAAATATATAGACATTTTGGTGTGCCTTGAGTGAATTGTTCATTTATTTAACTAACTTTATAACCAATCATCCTAGAACATCTGCATAGTCATAATTAAAATAATTAACTACGAATTCATGCCCAGTTCAGTTACCAGTTCATGCGTTTCATCTTTAAAGTTTGACCTTTTAAGTTATACTGTACCTGTAAATATGTATATACTTTATATTATTTAGATAATATATAAAGTATCAACATGTTCCTTTCAAAGTCATTTCAAAAAATGATAAACATAAAAATTAACAAGTTTAGACTGTGATGATTGTGTTTTAATTGGGCCCTTGAAAGGTTTACAGAAATGTATTATCAATAAGTGTACTTGTATTTAAAAAATGTAACAAAAAGAAAAAGAAGAAATGCATTTATTTATTTATTTATTTATTTATATACAGTATGTATCACTAGTAATTCCTATCACTGTCTCACTCTTCACATTGTGGTTCCAGTGAACACCACATGTTTTGATGAGGTCCTGTCAATAGCTTCTTGCCTGATTGTGTTTACTTGTTTTATGTTTAATGCTGATCTTCTTATACCATCTTCTGTCTGTATGTGTGCATTACTAAACCTTAATTTTCTAGTTTCTAATTCATATTTAATGTTTTAACCTGTGAATTTAACAAAATTCTGACTTGCAAATTCTGTCTATTTGTGTCTTCACCTCTGCACTGTTTTCTGGTTAACATTTCTAGATCACCCTTGATAAAGATCACATTGTGTCCAGACACATTCAGTAAAACCCTCACCATACGTACATTAAATTAAGCTGAATCAAAACCAATGATTAAAAACAAGGTTGTAAAGTAAGTACCAGTGCAGCCTCATGGATCCAGAGTCTGTGGCCAAATCTTGACCTCGGTTACTGTCTGTGTCGAGTCTCTATGCACTGTGTTCATGTGGGATTCTTCTGGCTTCTCCAGTTTTCTCCCACTCTCCCAAAACATGCCCGTAGGTGTAATAGGCGAAGATTAATTGCCCATGGGTGTCAATGAGCGTATGATTCTGGGCTGGCGCTACATCAAGAGTGCATTCCCATGCCACACTCTGTCTTCCTGGGAACCCCAACCACTTTGACTATAAACAACTGAAAACGAATGAATGAAAGATTGAAAACAACAACAACAGAAAAAATCTCTTTCTTACTACATAACTTCTAACTATATTTTCTTGTGATTCTTTCCTGCATTATATTGCAATCAAGCAATGTTATTTTTTTATGTTCTAATGTTCTCTAACAATTCTCCTGAAGTGTGTATGAACGTAGAACTATGTCGGAACAAACATCGTTTAAGCTCCATTCAGTAAAGCGCTGCCCTACAAAAGAAGTACACAACAGAGAGAAAGACAGCCAGAGAAAGTGTGTGGAACATCACCTCTGCCACCCGTCTTCTCATTTGCTCTCTCAAAGAAAAGACAGTGACTCTGAAATAACTGAGTTTTGTCCCCGAACCGAGGAAGCAAACAACACGAGTGGTGACGGTGACTCATCTGAAGATTCTTTCCCCTCTCTCCCTTTTTCCAGACGCCTCGGCCCACAAAGCCCGCACTGTGTCCTGCGTGGACGGCACAATGGGGCACTTGTGAGATTAATTATGAGTGGGATGCATGTTAAAACATGGAGCTTAAAACCCCTCTTTGTGGCATTTTGACAGTCCAGAGGTGCCGATTTACATCCCGAGGACAGTGTGATGGTTTTCTGGTTCGATGAAATGGTGCGTCTGCATTCTTACACTTCCTACACGGCGCATTGTTCGCTTGTTCTGAGCTACCTCTGGTCACGTGATTAGTGACTGGATATGTAGACGTGAAGGCAGGGCTCGGTGACCTACATTTGACCTTGGACACAGGGCAAACCATCCTCAGTGTGCACTCATGTAGTCAAACAGCTATAAGTTTAGATACTTCATTCCACACAGTGTCAGTGTGGGTTTGTAGAAGAGCACGATAAACTTTCCCTTAGGAAAAGTTCATCACTTTTCCTATTTGTGTGTATACTGTAACTTGTAATGTGTGAGGGCACACATCACCATATTTCCCCATGCACAGAAATTTCATAGTGAATTTGTCTGAATAGTGACAGGATATGTGATCACATGCAAAAACGAGTTATCCATGTAAGAAAATCAAATGTTAAAAATGACTACTACATGCATGTACATGCAAAAAAATGTGAAAATATATGAATGTGGAAAAAATGCTGAAAAAATGAATTCCATAATAATTATCATAAACATTACATAATGCATAAATCAATTGTGAATAAACTTACTTGGAAAAAAAAACAATGTACTGTAAGTGTATACATCTCATATAGTAATAATAATAATAAAACCATGTGGAAAATTTACTAAACATAAAATTGCAATCTAAATAAAAAAAATTCAACAATAAATTACCCCCCAATTTGACCATGAAAACCTGGGGAAGAAAAAAAACTAAAAAACTTAAACCATACAGTGGGAGAACAATAACAACAGTCAGCTTGAGTCTACCGCCTCAAATACAGTGTGACCAGAAACTCTGTGTAATTTGATCAGAAGTGCTTTCGACCCCTGGGGGGGAAACTATGCACGTTTCCTGAACCCCCTTGTACATATCCCGCCTGAATCTTATACATTAATCCTGTCAAAAAATTAAATGAGAAGCCATTCTAATAGGTGACCGTTGACCTTGCTCATAGTGCTGTCGATTACACAGGTGTGAAGTTATACATAATTATAGGGAGGATTATTAAAACGCACAAATAATTTGTGTTTATGCAAAGGCATGGTATCGCCGCTTTATTTTCATGCACAGCCATGCATAGCTAATTCTTCTTTGACCATAAACGGGGAGAGCGTTAAACACCAAGTGGCTTTTCGGGTGATTTCACACCTATTGGTCCAGGGTTTGAATTGATACTTTTGATTCATTTGCTATTTGTCTCGGTTTGGTTTATGTACATAATTACCAAATAACCAATAGCCGCAGTGGCCAAGGTGAGGTGCAGGGCTAAAGCCACGAGTCACTTAAGAATGGTGCTGAACAAGAGGTTTGATAATTATATAGATAACTACTTTAAAGTGTATCATACACAACATTTATCTTTTTTTAAATTCTTTGTCAGTCCAAATAATCAGAATAAGCTCTCATTCTGCTGTACAACATCACTGGTATTTGACTTTGCTTGCAGCAAATTTATCATCTACCACGCAAAATACACATCATGATTGGTTCACACCTTGCACAGGAGTCGGTTCGGTTTCTCCCACCGCACTACGGATTGCTTAGAACGGAAGATGCTCAGCAGTTGTTTTTTTTGTCCACATTTGACAAAAAAGATAAGATTGAGATTGCTATCTTCTTTTTTGTCCAAACAAACCACATCAAGAAGGAAAATACTCTAAATCATAGATCGAATGAAAGTAACTCTTAAATGTAATCAGAGTTTTTTTTTTTTTTTTTTTTGTGGGTGTGTGGGTGTGTGTGTGTATTAAAGTGCAAATAGTTTAGCTAGAAGAAGATTAATACCTACCAAAAATGATCCAAGACAGGGAAACTGGTGAACCATGAAACTGTGCATTGGTCAGAGTGCCAATGCGACCCCTATCCACCATCAAAAGTGACTATAATGGTTATGTGAGCATCAGAACTGAGCCATGGATCAGCGAAAGAAGGTGACTGCAAGGTTCTAATTAATCCCCTTTACATTAACATGGGTTTAATGATATTGTTATTGTATTTGTTAATGTATTCATATATGCAAGTTATTTAATAGCAGCACATATAGACAATATTTTGGGCAATATCTACAGTATAAGGTATACATAGCAAATTTTTAAGTGTGATGTAAATGTTATTTACATTTAAGTTTGAGAGCACTAAAATCATTTATTTGGCTTTAAAAGCTGTATTAGAAACTGGCTTCACTGCATTGCATGGATACTGCAATTAAAGCTCAACAAACAAACAAACAAATGTAAAATAGACACATCTTTTGAACATTGAACATATCTATTTGAGACTAGGCCGTGGAAAAAGAGAACTCCAGATTGATACATTCAGGAGGAGGAAAATCTTGGTGTATTTGTCTTTTTTGTTAAATAAATAATGGCATTGTAAAAAAAAAAAACAGTTTTTATTTATCTTATGTTGTTTTTGTTTGTTAAGCCACACAGAGATCTATGAATTATTCAAGATTAAAATTCTATGTAACTTAAGGCATGAACCAGTGAAAAACAGGTGCAGATGATGTCAGATGTTCAGGAACAGACGAGAGGGGAAATGAGGTTGCTGCTGAGGTTGCTACAAAAACAGCCAATTTTTTTTATTGTATCTTTATGCACTTTGCAGCCTGTCACAGTAAAACATTTGTTTCCATTTCTTGAATTGAAGCTATAACTGTAAAGCTCAACAAACAAAAAAAGAAACAAACAAACAAACAAATGTAAAATAGACATATTTTGAACACTGAACATATCTATTTGAGACTAGGCTTTGGAAAAAGAGAACTCCTGATTGACACATTCAGCAGGACGAACATCTTGGTATGGCAGTTTAAGTTGGTAAATATGTGTTTACTCTGGTGGACGCTGGTCTCCTGTGTGGTACTGATGACACCAAAGCAAAGCTGTGTTTTTGCTAATGATCCCGTCCTTTAGTGAAAGCTTACTAGGCCTCTTGGGCCCTTGCTACATCTCAGGTGGGCATAATTACATTTCTTAAGGTCAACCTCTCACCAGGATGAATTAGTGAAATTACATAGTCGACTACTTCAAGGCGTAGATCCAGATGCAATTAACTTAGGTAATAGAGCCGTAGTAGCCTATGTTGCGAGACAATTGGACTGAACAGTGACTCAATCAGCTTGCAGGTTGGATGAATGAAACCACACACAGGGCTGCTCCAGTCCGAGACATTTCCTGACTCATGTGATAATTCATTGCCCTTTTTTTTTTTTTTTTTTTTTGAGCATATGGGAACCTCGAGACGTGTTCGAATCCCTGGTTGGGGCTTACAGACGCAGGCAAACACAGCAGGCAGAACTCCGGGACGAAGTTATTTGTTTTCCTGTGCATTAGGGAGCTGGCTATGAGATATTGATCAGAGCATATCCTGATCAATTGGAATAAATGATTGGCTGTAAGCGTAGGGATCTCCGGGAGACCGGAGAGGGAGACGACGCACAGAATGAGAAAAAAGGGAATATGAGAAAGAAGAGAAGAGGGAAAGCGAGTGGCTGCTGATAGTTTCCTGCTGTGTGCCAGAACAGAGCAATGCAAATGTACTCTAAACAGTCCCGAGAACAGCGAGCTCTTTCAATCACGGGAGGCCAGGAGATCATCCCCCTCTGTGTTTAATCCTCCTCTCTACAGCACACAGATAGCAGATAGCCATATGTAGATTCACACAGCAAACAGTCCTTCCTGATAGACCAACTGGCCCGCTTTCCACCAGGAATACATTTGAGAGAGAAATTCTAGCTTTCCTCAGATGCTCAGCAAAAAATTGAAGGCTTAGCGACTTCACAGTGGAATGCAAAAGAATCTGTTTGCTTTGTTTAACATCAGTCATATGTCTCTTGCTGGGATGAAATTGGTATCTCTTGCGCATGAATCGCCTGCTCTGTGTGTTTGTATTGGGGCAAATGTATATGGCGGAGGGAGGAGCAGGGACCGTGAGGTTTGTTTGGAGAGACAGGTGACTGATATAGAGATGTAAAGCACAATGCAATCCACTTAAGAAAATTCAGAAGGGTGAAGGATAGCTAATCCCTGGATCTAGTTCCATAGCTCATTACAATAGGTCGGCAGTCTCATAATCAGTTACTGACACAGGAATAATGAGGCAATGGTTCTTATATCTGTTTTATCTTTTAAAAGTGACTGTATAAGGAATAAACACTATGGGCCATGTTGCTGTTGCTGAAAGGGTGATGTGATTTGAACTGAGTAATGCAAAGTGGCATTACTGTTAGAACCCTGAAGTTGCTCATTTTCCAGTAAGAACATGTCCCAAAGTGTTGTATCACTATATTCGCTTTCATTATACAACATTATACAACTTTAAATGTTAAAATTAATATCCATCCATCTCCATCACTCTGTCATCGTCTATAACGCTTTATCCTGTATACAGGGTCGTGGGGGGCCTGGAGACTATCCCAGGAGACTTAAGGCATGAGGTGGGTTACACACTGGACAGGATGCCAATCCATTGCAGGGCACACACACATACACACACCTACATGTTCATTCACACACTAAGGGTAATTTGAGAATGCCAGTTAACCTAATCTGTATGTCTTTGGACTGTGGGAGGAAACCAGAGTACCTGGAGGAAACCCACCAAGCACGGGGAGAACATGCAAACTCCACACACACACACACACACACGCACACACACACACACACACATAGACCTGAGGCAGGAATCCAACTCGGACCTTTGAGATGCAAGGCGACAGTACTAACCGAGACCATGCCGCCGAATGTTAATATGAATGGATAAAATCTATGTTGTTATTCTTTATAAACAAATTTGTATATATTTTTGCACATTGTTGCAGTACAAAAGAGCTACACAGGGAGTTTTTTTTTTTCCCGAGCTTCTTTTTACTCTTCCATGAGCTTGTCATTTCATGAAAATTCTGTAGGTCTCAGTCCTGAACAACTTGCTGGCTTAGAAACTAACACCAGAATATTAAATAAAACTAGACCGACAGCAATAAACTTTTTTTCTTTTCAGAATCAGCCAAGAAAAATCACTGCACTAATTTTTAAATTGCACAAATGTCATTATGTCAATATACAGTATATGTATTCATAAATTGATCAGGTATTTTGTGTCAAACTAAGATTTTGGGTCTTATCTTATGTGAAACATCGACAGTAAGAGCTATAAATAAGTCTATAACAATTACATAAAGTCTGATACATTATATAATTTATTAGAACAAATGATAAAATAAAAATGTAAATTGCAGCCAGAATTATTCATATTGCTGCTATTATATATAATTGATCATCACTTTCTAACCAATCTGAATTGAAAATTCAACAATGCTGTAAATTAAATTTTGTTTCTTATAATGTGAAGTTCTTTGAACTGAGACCATGTTTTTTTTTGCAGAAAAAGCTCTAATATTACTGCCAGATCTTGTTTTTGCCTTCATTTAATAGTTACTGGTAACTGTCTTAAGTGTTTTTTTATGCTTTTGGAACAAAGAAATGCAGCATACAGTTACGTTCAAAAGTTAGTAACCCTAAGCATTCTCACTGTAGAACGCTGAACTCCACATTGTTTGGAAATGATTGTATAACCCTTTCTAGTAGTTTGATGTGCAGCAACGATTACTTCTACAAGACCATTGCTTATGTCTTTCCCTCTTGGCATTCTGTTAACACACAACTGAATGCTTCAGACCAGCAAACTGCCAAAACTACCGCTTGTGTAGAGGTCTGCACACCTGCTGTTGATCCAGTGATCAAAGGCTGATGATTAGCAGCACCTGGTGGAATCATATCCTCATAAATCCTGTGGGAGCAGTAAGGAGGTACTTAGAATTACCTCCCTATTTTCATTTTTGCATTTTTCTTAAATAAATAATGGAATAGTAAAAAAAAAAAAAAAAGTGTTGTTTTTTTGTTTTATGTTGTTTTTGTTTGTTAAGCCACACAGTAACCTATAAATTATTTAAAATTAAAAACATATGTAACTTAAGGCATGAACCAGTGAAAAACAGGTGCAGATGATGACAGATGATCAGGAACAGATGAGAGGGGAAATGAGGTTGCTGCAGAGGTTGTTAGATAAACTGTTAAAAAATACCTATAACTGTTTATTAGAGATAAACATAAAACTGTTAAAAAATACCTATAGACATGTGGACAGAGCCTTAAAAGCTCACTGTAGATAATTGTAGCTACAGTGCTACACTGTAGCACCTGTGTAGCTTGACACTAAATATGGAAAAAGTTCTTATTTAAATATTTACAAAACATAGTTTTCAACAACCCTAACTGTCTAAAAGCAACACAATATCCATAAAACATTTGTCCGTCATATGAACATCACATACCAGTGCATTAAAATGTGAATAAATTGCACAACCATTTAAAAAGCTTTCTAGACCATGCATGGTGATATAACCATGCTGTACATCACCCAATGAAGAATTCTAAAGGAACATTTCAGTCATTTATTTAGTGGTGAAGGTGGAGAAGAGATTTTGCTCACATCCAGACTTTCTTCTTATCAAAATGCAAGTTATTCAGTATTCAGGTTTCATATAAAATGTATATTCATTTCTTTATTCATTTCACCATCTGATCTATAAGAATTGTACAATATACAAGTTTTGTATTGTCTGCCTATACGAGGGGTGTTAAATCAGGCTTTTTGATTGAGAAGTAAAAACTCCTTTTATTTCTCAATTATATATTTCCCCTGCCACACTAATGCACTTATCCCATCATGTCACTAGTGCTTGGATACCATCAAGGTAGAAAGTTTAGTTTCACATCTCAAACTCTGGCCTCTCAGGAAAACCTTTAATGACCCAAACATGTTGAAATTGCTTGGGGCGTGGTGACTGTATGGGGGATGTGGCAGTAGCTATTGGCAGAGCTTCCGTAATGTGCGGAAAATAAGTGGTGTCGGTGAATGATTGTGTGTACAGTTCTTACAGACAGAGACATCCCTTCTGAAAGTTGGCTGGATGTTATCCGTCGATTTTCAAGGATCAGGTGTTCCACTTATTAATAATTGCATGTATACTTGTCACAACTGTTGTTTATTGTTTTGACCTTGGTATTAGTTGTCTCAGAAAAATGGCTTCCATTTTTTGGCATGTACTCTTTCAAATAGTGAGTGAGAGTAAATGTTTATTTTCCAGATTACATGGTATCACACAAAGCTCTACGTTAGCTTGTAACATGCACTGTTGCTTTTTATGTTTTACCAGCTTCCTCCGTTGTCAATTCACATATCAAGTATGAGGTTTTACAGCAAAACAGAAATCCATTGTTTTTGACAGACAAACAAAGCAGTGGAATCCTTTGGACTGTTAGAGAGCGTTCACTTGAGTCATTCTGCTAGCTTTGAAGGACAGAAGGAAATCAGGCATGTGGGCAGCCAGTTCAGTGTATTAGCACTCATCATTCAAACCCCCAACACACATACACACACACACACACACACACACACACACGCTCTCACAGACAGGTATAAGTAAGATTTGACACTGATCATCCACTCCGTCTTGCCCATTATCTGCGGCAGTGGGAAATGACAGGAGGAAATCATCTCTGTAATCCGGTAGACGAGCCTCTTTTTTGTTTGCACCCAGTGTAGCAGAAGGAGCTGCAGGAGATCATATGTTTCTGCTCAGGTACTCTATTATAGGAGCTCACACCTTCTCTCGTGCCGCTGACGGATCCGAACAGAAAGGACACATTGAGCCGTTTGAAATGCAATTGCAGGAATTATTGTAGGATTAGAATGACTGTGGCTGTAAGTGCCCTGCCAGTGATTGTGATTAGTGAGAGAAAAAAAAAAAGGAAAAAAGAAGAAAAGCCTATCGGCCCTTCATGGATTCTGCTTTTTGAGCATCTTCGACTGTTCATATCATTTCAAGTGTTATAATTCATTAAATGGAGCTTAATGACACATTAGGAAAGTATAGTAATCCTTTACAAATGAATGCATAGTCAGTTCATGCATACCTAATTTCGACGTGCGTTCCCCCCAGATGTGTGATTTTTATTTATTATGCTGTTTCACAACGTGAGTCAGATTCATGAAGTCTCTGTAAAACACCTTTCATGCTGTTCTGAAATGTGAGCACTCAGGACTGGTAATGGCGCCATAATAGGACACAGATTTTTTTTTTTTTTTTTTTTGGATAATACTGATGCTAATTGAATGATGCTAATTTACAGAGAAACAGAGGCTGTGAGCAGAGGTTCATCCTGTGTTTCCGACATAGACCATACAGCGATTCCCCTTCCAGGCAGAGCTGAGTGTTATGCAGCTTCATATCTTTAAGGCACCATTCAACCAGTCTTGTTTAAAACATCTCAATATCAGTCTCAGGTGAACGAGCAAGCAAGCAAGCAGCTTGTTAAGCGCCAGCAGCAAGCTCTGTGATTATTATTAACTTCCAGTTCATTTAGTCGCTCTAATGCTAATTTCAACTTTGGGAATTAAAATAAATAAGGTCATTAACGTGTGTGCAGAGGGCATTTGCATATCTCACAGGTGTACCTCTCTCCAAGTGTTACGTCGTGAAACATTCCGCGACTCAAATCAGTCAACTCGAAAAAGAAACAAAGCTGAGAGTGCCACGTTCATTTGGAGTGCACAAAAAAAATAAAAATTCACCCAGCACAAAAAATCATGCAAATGAAGGTGCAGTTCTCGACACAGCGTTTAGGTGACATTAATCAAAGCCAAACAGGCAGACAAAGGTGAGAGCAATCCCAGCACTCTTCAGCACAGCTAAAGTCAACGCAGCTATCTATCTCTGAACTCAACCTGCTATTCTGCTACAACACTCTATGAGTGTACTGAAGCTAGTGAGAGGAATTTACATTTATGAACACATACTGTATCATAGCTTCCCAGCATGTCTACCTGAAGATGGTTTGGAATTGACACTCGGGATTTCAGTGACAGTGATCCTTTTTTTTCTTCTTTTTATGTCATAATTTGTAAATATGTCAACAATATGGTATATGAGTAATATGTAAGTGCTGATAATACGATAGCTTCTTGTTATATTCTAATGCACAGTTTAACCCATAGTGATTGTACTAGAACATCATGTGATCTTGGGTTCTTTTATTGCTACTGTAGCTTTATCAAAAACTAAAGAGGTCTTGTCTGATAATGAAAAAAAAAAAAAAAGTTTGCTTGTGACCAAGAGAGCACCTGAAGCTATAAAGAATAAATGTACAATTATGTGCCTAATTTTCTGGCCACTTTCAACTAATGGCATGTTTTTACACACCTGTTTTTTTATATGAATGATATGAATTTAGCTACGTCTATTAAAAAAAAAAAAAAAAAAAATATATATATATATATATATATATATATATATATATATGACCAGCCCG
>JAQMYJ010000036.1:25770875-25785172 GCA_030014305.1 Clarias laeviceps | reverse complement strand
GAACAGTTAATTGTGAGATGTTTCTGCTACTTCTGCTCTGTAAAGACTTCATAACGCCTCTAATCTGAGGTGCTGTTGATTGGTCATTTTTCAGGCTGATAACTCTAAATGAACTTCTCGTCTGCGGCAGAGGTAGATTTTGGTCTCGTCCTCCTGGGACGGCCTTCATGAGAGCCAGTTTCATTATGGTGCTTGACGGATTTTGCAAACTATTACAGAAAGGCTGACCTTTGTGTCTTAAAATAACAACTAACTGTTGTTTTTGTTACGTAATTACTTAATTCCATATGTGTTATTTTATAGTTTTGGAATCCCCAGTATTGTTGTAGAATGTAGAAAATAAATCACTAAACAAAAACAAAGAAATTTTGTGACCTCAAACTTTTGAACGGTAGTGTATATATAGCATATTCCAATATTCCCCTATTACCTACACGCATACTGTACATGACTTTTGTTTCAATCCACAGGAATTTTATTTATTTATTTATTAATATTTTTAACTTAAGCAAAACCGCAACGCACCCTGAAGCAAATCCTGTGTTGAAAAATGAAGAAATTATTATTAGGTGTGTAGGTAGTAGTGGAATATATTTATAGCACATTCCACTACCACACATACATGACTTTTCGTTCACTTCACAGAAATTTGAATTTTTCATTATTAAATATATAGGGAATAGGAATAAATCATTTGAGTGTCTCTTTATGGTTTATTGTGAAATTATTAATCTGTTAAATTGTAAAAAAAAAGACATCTATTTTTTAATGTCTAGCATGTACACTCTAATTAAGCAGTTAATGTATCTCTCCTACGCTTCTGAAAATCATTAACCCTGCAGAGTTTCAGCTCTAATCTAAGATGCCTGATCCAGCTAATCAACATCTTCAGGAGTGTGTGAATATCAGAGCCAGGTGTGTTGGATTAGCAGTTCTTCTCATGAGAGGAGATTTTTAGGAGAGGACTGGGAACTCGTGTTATGATGTTTATTCTTTGAAATGCCCAATATTTAATATCACATTAAAAAAATCCCAGTCATTTGTACCACACTGGAACACTGTACCTGTGTCTCTGGAAACACACTTAGTATACTTTTAATACATACAAACACGATTTTTGTATATAGATTACATATACAAATACATCATTAAAAAAAAAAAATCTTCTTGCTTTTCAATACACTTTGTTCATCAGTCAAAATGCTTTCATATTCCATCATTAAAAAAATGTTTTAGGCTGAGCTGTGAGCCATGAATGCACCGCTGTCTTCACTTCTTCATCACAAGTGAGTCTTCATCCTCGTAAGTCTGCTTTCAGGGGACCAAACAGGGGAAAATTTGATGGAGCAAAACCAAAACAATGGGGCGGATACTTTAACACCTCAAAACAAATTGTTGTAGAATGTCGATATTGTGGGCAGAAGTGTGCAACACCCTTGGAAGTTTTGGCTTCAGCTCTTTAATAAGCATTTCACTGTAACAAGCACAGCTTGTTTCTTAATTTTTTTCCTGAAAATGTTACAATACTGGCCCTTGAGAATCGCACAAAACTGTAAGCATCAATTTTCCAGCTGATGGTTGACTTTTGAACTTTTCCTCAGTCGGCGATTAAGGATGTTTTCCATCTGCAGTTTACTCATTAAGAAACCTTCAACTTTCTTAGAGTGTCAGTCCACATTTTGTTTGCAAATATCTAAACACTTCTGTTTAGGCTCTTCTATGAGTTTTTTTGGCACCAGGTACACCCTCAGATCACAAAAAATAATAATAATAATAATTGCACGATGCAAATCACATGTAGTGATGAACTAATGTAACACACCTGCACAGCAGTGACTGGGGAGACAGTAGCCTTGAATGGAAAGCGCTGATATTACCAACGGAAATTTGAATATAACCATAGTGTAGGATTTTTGACTCACCATCATGTATACATTACCAGTGAAAAGTTTGGACACGTTGTATATTTCCTGATTTTTATTTCGTTCTACATTGCAAAACCATGCTAATGGAATCCAAAATAAAAAATAAAAAAAACTGCAAGAATCACCTTTGAACAGTTCAATATTATGCCTTCATTCAAAAGAATTTTTAACACAAGTTCCTGGTTTCACTTGCATGCCCCTCATACTGTATATAAAGGCACGAAGTTATTTTCAAAGTAAATGAGGCAAAATCAATTTGATCTATATTTATACTACAGCATTACATGTCATATGAGATCTTTATAGCACTCATATTGTGATATTGCATATACTTACATCCAGCCTCCATACATACAGTATACACATGATCAGCATCTTCAAAAGTAATTTGTATTTGACTTTTCTCGAGTAGCCTTTGATTGACAAGTAGAAATCTAGCAGGCGCACAGTCCCTCTAGGAATTCTCCTTCCCAACACGAACTTCATCAACGGAATATCAATAAGACACATATGGTAACTTTATGGAGCCTTGTGGAGCGTGAAAGAGAAGAGGATTAACTAAAAGACAGCCTAATGGTGTTTTGATATTCTACAGTCTTGATGTTGCAATTAATTTAATATAAAAAATTAACTAAATTTCTCCTCACTAATTTTATATTTCTTGAATATGATTTGCCTAAACAACAATTTGTTTTTTACGTCTTATTATGTGACTATTTTATACAAAGATATGAGATGCTGAGCAAGTCTCAAACAGATGAGTGAATAACAAACAGTGTGAACAACCTGATGATACAAAATCGCACCCGGAATGCTAAAAGCAACGTGGGCTACGCGATCGATGGTGCAGTTTAACAGTCGAGTCACTGTGTGCAAGCTTGCAGCGCGCGTAGACAGCAGGGTGTGACCGCTATACATGATGTGGCAAAGCCAAAACAAAGAGAAAGTTATTTCAATTCAGCACAGTTTTGTTGCGATTTTTTTTTTTTTTCACCAAAGGTCAAGCACTGTCAAAATTATCAGCATATTGACCTTTTTAAACATTCCAGAAACACCCCGATCATAGATTGTACTCTGAGCCAGGACGCAACCCTAAAGCCAGGAGTTAAAAGTGTTTTGCAGAGAGTCACACAGTCTGGAAGCCAGACTGTCCTGGCCTGTTCATTCAACTTCAATTCATTTAAAAGCTGCCACTGAGTGGACACACGAAGGGTTGCAAGTGTGTGTGTGTGTGTGTGTGTGTGTGTGTGTGTGTGTGAGTGTGCTAATGTGCTTCAATTTACTGGGACCCCATTCAGGATGTATTCTGCCTAGTGCTCCGAGTCCCCTGGGATAGGCTCCAGGCCTTCCATGGCCCTGTACGGGATAAGTGTTGTAGAGAATAGAGGGTGAATTAGTTTGTAAGTAATAAAAAGTAATACATGTGAGAACAACATTTTTGTAAAACTGTAATCATCTCACTCACTCATCGTTTATACAGCATACAGGGTTGGGGGGCCTGGAACCTACAGTATACCAGGAGACTTAGGGCACAACGTGAAGTATACCCTGGACAGGGTGCCAATACATTGCAGGGCACACGTGCACACACTACAGGCAATTTGTGAATGCCAATTAGCCTAATTGGCATGTCTTTAGACTGTGGGAGGAATGCACAGAACATGCAAACTCCATACACACAGAGCCGTAAATCGAACCTAGACCTTAGAGGTGTAACGCAACAGTGTTAACCACTAAGCCACTGTGCTGCCCTAAATCTCTTATTATTTGTAGTAGTAGTAGTAGTAGTAAGTATAAATGTGATTTTAAATAATACATTTCTAGCTTAATTTTATTTTTAGGTTAAATCTGCCATCCTTTTCTTAATGAGAGAATATAATACCTCTTTGATCCAGGGTGTGGAGTTTTCCTGCCTGGTTGCAAAACAGAGCAATAGAACATAAACAAAATAAAGATGGATATTGGAAAAGACTCTACAAATTGTCCGTTTTGTCCAGTTCATAATGTAAAGAATAGGGGAGATAGATGGACAGACAGAAGAGACACCCCTAACACAAACATCCATAAAGACGTGATAGGGGAGTGTGAGCTTAGCATACAGGCCAGCTAACCCAGTCACTCAGGCCTTTATGGGGATGATGGACAGCTCCAGACATCAGCCCACACTGATGCTGCATGATACTGCCTCATGGACTGCTATCTTACTCTCACATCAGCTTACACACACACACACACACACACACACACACGACCAACAGCACCAGAAAATAAATGAGGCTCCACAACATCAACTCTTTTTATATTGCTGTGACATATAAAGAATTAAATATTAATATGGTGTTGTATATCGATTGGGAGGTGGAGAAAAAAAAGAGAAAATACCTGCCAGTATAACAGGGCGGTTGATATTTCTGAATAAAACAGTGACAAACTCGTTATCAAAGGGCAATTTTTAAACATTCATGACAGCAGGGGAGAGGTGCTGTGGGAAGTCTTGCTGGCCTGGTACAACACTAGGCTCAGAGGAAAAGCCGACAAACGGCTGACCGCGTGGCACGCTCAGATCAATAGGCTCTCATGGACTATTACACTATTGTAAAAAAAAATGGTTGATCTCTGCATATGAGATCATTTTAGACTAAATGAAAAAATTTATATATAAAGATAAAATTTTAATTGTTTTTATCACAAAGCTTAAAATGCTGGACAGCAATCTAGCTCCTGTGTAAAACAATAAATAATAAATGTTTTTCTAAATGCATTTTGCTTGTATATATAATGTTTATATGCATCATGTTTTCTCTTTATTTTTGTAAAATGGCTTAATGACATCTTTAGCCAAAATCATTTAATTTCTATAATACACAGTACCAGTCGAAAGATGGAACACACATTCTAATTCAATGTTTTCTGTTACTGGTTTACTTTCTATATTCTAGAACAATACTAGAAAATGTGAAACAACACATATGGCATTAGGTAATTTAAGTAAGAACAACAGCAGCAGTCAGTTGTTATTTTAAGACACAAAGGTCAGTTGTTCTGAAACAGTTCTTGCAAGAACGGATTGTTATGTGCATCTGCAAAAACCCATCAAGCACCATGATAAAACTGGCTCTCATAAAGACCATCCCAGGAAAACAAGACCTTAGAGCTTTTAAAAAAGGCTTTACAGAGCATACAGTAAGTAGCAGACATCTCAATGTCACCTACTGTATATAGGAGATTATTGTGTATTTCAATGCCTTCTGCATTGTGTTTTTAGAAGGTGTATCCAAACTTTTGACTGATATTGTAATTTTAAAAGAGAAGATAACAAAGATAGGAAAGTGAACAAAGATGAATAAAACTTCATATGAATTTGTATCCATGTCTGCAATTCCAGAAGCTGCAGCTACAACTAATGATAAACCCCTGTCACATCATGGCAGTACCCACTTCACTTCTGCTACTTTTTGTACAACCTGACAAAATTCCAAGTTGCCCTGGCCTCCTACTACACAGTTTGCAGCATTTTACAAGAAATCAAGTCAACGACAAAATGCTACTCATTGGGAAAGCATGTGAATGAGCTATTGCTGTTTTGTTGAATCAGGGTGACATTGTGGCCTCATATTAACTGGTTGTAGAATTGTTTTGCAACATACTTCGCAAATGTGGAAGAAGAGGCTTCCCCTACACAACCATGCCACAAATACACACACACACACACACACACACACACACACACACACACACACACAAACACAAAAAAAACTTGAATTGTGTCTTTCCCGTCCTATTAAAGTATAACCATACAAGCTTTAGAAACAAAAACAAGTTAGGAAATCACAAGTTCAAAACAAAGCAAGAGCATTCAAAGCCCAAGCCAAGACTGTACTATCTACCTGCTCTTAAGTACAATGCAACCTTGAGCCCACATATACACAGATCAGTCATAACATTAACACAACTGTAAGGTTGAATAACAATTATTATTAATTATATACTAGCAAACTGGCAACATGATCATGGGCACCAATCATTTCTTGCAGTATAGCTCTAGAACAGGTCTAGGAATTCAATGACTACCCAGAGCCCAGGCCAGGGAGTAGACAAACAGGCTAACCTGATCTTCTGCTAGCTGTACGCAGCCATTACACAGATTCCACCAGATTGAGACTGTGTCTGTTTCTCGAGCCAAACAAAAATGTAGAAAATCTATTTTAGTAATCTAATCAGTATAAATTCAGACAACAGTGAATAGACAGCCAGCACCTCTGATCTGAAGCTAAGACTAATAAATATTAGATCTCTCACACCTAAAGTTCTATCATCAAAGAGAAACTATCATTGATCAGGAGTTTCATATACTGTGTTTAAGAGAAATGTGGATTAAACTGAATGAGTATGTAACATTAAGTGAAGCTAGTCCTCCTGGACAAAGCTACATAGCCTACAGTATATCAACCTCAGCTAACTGGTATAGGTGGTGGTGTCGCAGTTATTTATAATGATATTCTAACCATCATATAAAAACATGGACACAAATTTAATGCATTTTAGGCTCTCTATAGTAACAAAACAAATGTAGCCACAAATAATAAGTCTGCCCAGGTGATTTTTATTTACAGACACCCAGTGCCGTTCTTTGAATTTCTTTGTGAATTTGCAGATTTCATTTTAAACCTGGTAATTTCTGCAGACAAAGCATTAATTGCTGGAGACTTTAATATTAATTTAGAAAATCTATAAGACCCTCTGACAACAGCATTTATGTCCAGTCTGGACTCAGTAGGAGGAAATTAGTATTTAGCAGAACCCACTCATAAGGCTGGTCATACTCTAGATTTAATACAGAATAAATATAGAAATTATATATACATTCACATCAACTACTGCATTATCAGCAATGATTGGAACCATCTGACCCCAGGGAACTTAATCAGATGAATGAATGTTTACAGTCAATATTCTGTTATACATTAGATAACATAACTCTAGTTAAAAGAAAAATAATTAGAGAATCAAAACTTGCTCCCTGGTCGATCACACACACACCGTAGAACAGACTCAAAAACTAGAACGTAAATGGTGTCAAACTAAATTGATAGTATTTGAAAAAGCATGGAAGGAAAGCTTTATAAACTATACATATATAAACTCTTAGTGCTGCTCAATCAGATCTTATAGAAGTAGCAAAAAAAAAAATCTTATTTCATATAGCAAATTTACCTAAGAATAGGACCACCACAGAAACCTGCACATCAATAACATGTAGTAGTAAGGATGTTTTTCAATGACAAAAATATTAAAAGAATATTAAAAATAATTAAAGAATATTAAAATAATTCAGACTTAATTCAGTAAACCACACAACTTCAAGTAAACACTGAAGCAGATGATCAACTATATCAGATCAGCACTCACCTTCAACTAATTTCACTTATTTCTTCTGCAAAGTAATCAAATAGAGTACTAGACCCTGTAGATAACTGAACCCATTTTAAAAATAATCAACTCTTCAATCAGTAACAGTTATGTTGCTAAATCTTTTTAATTTTAAATCCTAATTAAGAAATCTGTCCTTGTTCCCTATTGGCCAATGTCAAACCTCCCCTTTATCTCTAAGATTCTAGAAAAGATTGTAATACAGCATCTGTGTTCATATGTGCATAGGAATAACATTCTTCCTATGGACCTGTGTGGCTCTTCTGGGGACTCTGCTTCTGGTTGGAGATTTCGTCGGATGGAGTCTCCATGTGATGATTGGGGATGATTCCACTCTATCAGGAAGATGGTCTTGCACTTGGCTAATGCAGGCAGCTGTTCTCTGATGTTTTATGACTGCAGTCACTCAGTAGTTCGGGACTGAAACCACAAACAGTTTTGAACTTGAGTCTACAATAACAAAAGTGGCCTTCATAATAACTTAAACATGTTTCCTGTTATACTGAAATTCCAGCCTCCCAACACACATTATGACTGCAGATCAATCCCTGCTATCTGATATTACCACCAAATGAGGATGGGTTCCTTGTTGAGTCTGGTTCCTCTTAAGGTTTCTTCCTATTTTCATCTCATGGAGATTTTCCCTGCCACTATCGCCTATGGCTTGCTCATCAGGGACAAACTGATAATTACAATTTATACATCCAAACTTGACCAAGCTCCAAACATCACCTGCATCATGTAAGGATGTTAGTAATACCATATGGATTGGACCATGCGCCCTCCGTCTTTTAAGAATTCAGTAATGTCATGGATATAGCCAATGTCCATGTATAAGCAGAGGCAAAATGGTCCAATCCTTGAAGCTGCCAAGAACCATGAAGGCTTCCCGTATTTGTACGCTTCTCCTAACATTTCATTTGAACTTGAATTGTCTTTAATGGATGATTAAAGGAAGTATATTGAATCCCCCAAGCAGAATGTGTTTTCACCACCCTGAAACAAGCTTTCACCATTGAAGCTGAGAATCCAATGTATAGCATTCCATATAGTGGTGGATGTGTCCAAGGAAGGGGTGGAAGCCATCTTGCCTTAACATCAGGGTACCATGTCCAAGATGTACTGCACAGCATTCTTGTAATTATCTCATAAATTCACTTATAAAAGCACTCAAAGTGTTTTATTTGCAAAAGTTTTCACCATTTTCCTATTTATTAGTGCATTTATTAAATAGAAACTGAATGGCCATTTTTCTATTCTTGATTATATCAGAAGAATTTAATGAAAAAATGAAAGAAAACACAGTCCCATGTGTTCAGAGTTCAGAAAGGCATTTTTTGGAACAGACAACTCTGAACATACGGACTGCTTTAATTTGCAGCACAATCTCGCTATTGAGTCACTGAATGCAGATGATTCATGAGTGGACAGAGTCCAACCCTGAGAGTATAAAGAAAGGAACAGCCCCGAGGCAGAGAATACAAGTGAGAAGTCCACTCCCTGAGACAGTGATGTGAAGTGTGTGTGGGAGGGCATGTGAGCAGTAAAGAGGTCTGTCCACTTCAGGCCACTCTCAAGTCCTGGGTGTCATTGCCTGTACAATGTGTCAAACTGGCCTGCAACCATCCTTCCTATCCTGTCATCTGAAAATGAGCAACCTCCACTCCCTCTGTCCAGAGACAAGTCTTCCCTCTGGCTTTCTCACTCATCTTTCACACACATCTCTCTCTCTCTCTCTGACTGTAGGCTGCTTGCTTTGTGTCAGTTTGTGACTGCAGGACATTATCAGGGTCTCCCACAGTCATTCACCTCTCACTACCGAACTCATTGTTGTCCATGTTGTCTCTGAGCCCAGGGTTAAATACTGGGAACTGAAATACAAAAAGACAAAAAGACCCACAAATGCACACAATCTGTGTCCATGAGCCATTTTCCACCAGTACCTGATTCCAAATAGTTTTATTTTAACCTTCAGTTTAGGTACTAGATTTTTTTTATAATTACAATTGGCTTAAGCAAGTCAAATTATTTTAATTGCATGTTACTGCTGGGTAATTTACATTTACTTATCAGATAAGATTTCGAGCAACACAGGTGGAAACTATGAGCTTGTGATGCTCTGAGAGATTGCCATTATGGGTTTTGCTCTCTTTAATAACAAAAGTGGTGTGTGGCCTAATCAATCAAATCACAGAGTAAACATCTCGCACCCTGGAAACAATTAGAGCACTCGACCTAGATCAATAACTCTACGTTCAGGGAAGACATGTACCAGCTGTTTATTTCTTCTGTTCTCAATGCACTCAGACACATCAGTCTGACCGAGCAACTCAAGCCTTATCTGAGAATATATTTCCATTTCAGTTATTATTATTATTATTATTATTATTAATAATAATAATAATAATAATAATAATAATAATAATACCTTGAAGCTGTGGAAGAAATAAAGATTTAAAAAGTTGCATTACTAAAATGAAGTTGCATCTGAAAAAAAATTTACAGTAGTAATCACAGCTATACTTAACTGTTACATTTAGAGAATTTCCACATGAGATGAGAACACAAGATTTGGGGATAAACAGCTGTGTAGCCATAATAAAGCCACTTGTCAGTGAGACTAATCAGATCAGAAAGCTTCAATATGCTAGGAAGCATAAAGATTGGACTTTGACGCAAAGGAAATGGACATGTGATCTGATGAGATCAGATTGACCCGATACCACCAGAGTGATGGGCACAACTGGGTAAGAAGGGAAGCGCATGAAGCAAGGCACCGATCATGTGTAGTGTCCACTGTACAAGCCTCTGGAGGCAGTGTTATGATCTGGGGCTGCTTCAGGTCAGGCCTAGACTCAGCAGCATTATGTGGAAATAAAATGAAGTCAGCTGACTACATCAATAGAGTTTTTCTTCCCTGGTGGCACAGGCATATTAGAGGACTTACAATGTGAATGAGTAGCTCTGGAGCATGAAGAATTACATGGATTGACCACCACATGGCATATTCACAGATAAAGGCAGATTTTTTTTTGTTGCCAGTTTGCTCAGACGGCCAAGAACATATATTTTTTTTATTGTGTCATTATTTATTTAACAAACAATAAAGCCAAAATGGAAAAAATAAAAATAAACAATAAATAAATAAAATAACACATGGGCAATGATAAGCACCCCTTTACTGATTCCACAGGATTTAAAGAAGTAAGTTGCAGCCAGGTGCTGATCACCAGTTATAATCAAGCATTCCGCTGTGTGTTAACACAATGCCAAGAGCGAAATATGTTATGTTAAATAAAGATTATTCACAAGTGGAAAGCATTCTAGACAGTTGACAATCTTTCCAGGAGTGGATGTGCCAGAGCATTCACTCCAAGATCAGACTGTGCAAAGCTCAGAGAAATACAAAAACAAACAAACAAACAAACAAACAAACAAAAAAAAACAAGGGCTTCATGTCAGACCCTAAAGCCCTCAATGAGCATGTTAAATGTTATAGTCCATGACAGCACAATTGGAAGAAGATTGAACAGGTGTGATTTGTTAAAGGACTGTCACAAGAAAACTTCTGTCTAAAAAGAACACTGAAGCATGACTGAGGTTCACAAATGCTGCAACTAAACAAACCACAAGACTTCTGGGACTTCCTAAGCTCAAAGTGAGTAGTTGAGAGAAAATGAGTATATGAGACTAAAGTGGAGTTGTTTGCACCTCTTTAATGTGCAGTGTTTTGTTTTGAAAAAAAAAAAAAAAACTAACAGCATTTCAGCAGAAACATCTCATACCACTGTCAAGCTTAGTGGTGGAGGGGTGATGATTTGAGCTTGTTTTGCAGCCACATGACCTGAGCACATTGCATTAAGTCATTGCATTAAGAAAAATTTGGTCAAAAGTTGGTCATGCAACAGGACAATGATCCTAATCACATCAGGAAATCTACATCAGATTGGCTGAAAAATAAAAGTATCAAAGTTTTCGAATGACTATAGTCAAAGTCAAGATCTAAAGAGAGCTGTGCATAAGAAAATGCCCAAAAACCTCAGTGAACTAAAACAATGTTGTAAAAATAAATAAATAAATAAAAATTAACCAACATTTCTTCACAACAAACTAAGAAAGTGATAAATTCATAAAGGAAACGATTTATTCAAATTATATATTTTAAAGGTGCATGTTCAAGCTATTAAATAATTTTTTTCCCTTTTAGCCTTCATTTTTGTTAATAATAAATAATGCCAAAGTTAAAAAATGTTGTAAGTTGTTATTCATCTGAGGTTGACAATTTTCTTTATATCTGTGTTTTTAATCTGGCTGTAGTGATTCATTGATTGACAGACAGAACATATTTGTTCATTGACTGGCTGCAATAAAGGCTGACTGACCAGGTGAGGTTGAAGGGTCCTGCTCAAGGACCCAGGGGATTTGAACTCAAAACCTTGTGATCACTGGTTCGAAACCTCAAACCAACCGTTGATGTCCAAAAGAAAGCAAATGATTAAACCACTGGTTTTGAATTAAATGCAGTCATACAGTTGCATTATCAGTTAGTGTATCGTATAGTAACATTACAAGTATATCATTTATTACCACCAGTACACATTTTTATATTCACAATAGGAAAGTCTTTCATTATATTCACAAAATGAATATAATTTTCTACATTTTCTGTGGGTGCAGTCTCTGCTGTTACACTGCAGAGGCAAAGGGGTTTTCTCTTGGGACTAAGCCCACAGGATAATCTCACCCCCAGAGGAAACTCAGCAGCCCTTAACACTCCCAGCACAGCTTAATCCTGTTTTCACATGTAGATTCAGATAAGAGGGGTTTTCACTTGTCAGGAGTCATAATCTGAGATGATTCAATTTTTTACTCTTAACAGACAGATGGACCTGCCTTTGTCTGGAGACTGGAAAATGCTGCTATGGCCCATGCTTAGCTGCTGATTTTTATTAGTCAATACTCACACTGAGTGAATAAATCTGAACCACTGGAATTAAGATATGATTATTCTAAACATCATAGGCATATTGACATTATTATTTTAAATGTCTTATTCTTTAAATTAAAAATCAGTGTAGAAGTGTAGTTCAAATGCTATTTTTTTATGTGCATGTTGAAAATAAAGCTCATCTGTGAGAATAATGGCTTGCTTTATTCTTTTATCTGGCCATAGTTGAGTGGGCCATATCAGCCATCAGCAATTAATCCATCCCACCATTTTTCATACAAACTCACCATTTACAAACCAAACCACAAATATTCATCTAACATCAACGGAAGATTGAGACAATCCAATCAGGAGAAGTACACAATTTTAAGATGGTGAATTTAAATTCCAGGACACCGACAGAGCCGAATTTTGCCATTGGACTGAACAAAGGCACTTTTAACTAATTTAAATATAAAACACAAATAGACTCATCTGGTTAAGAACATATTCACATGAAATGAGGGGCAGAGTGGATTTTTGTGCTCACCATTTTCATCCAAGATTAACTGTTTTCCCTATACGGTATACTGTGAGGACGAGAAGGGAGAAAATGCTCCCCGGCAACACAATTGGAGATCTAATCATTCAATAAGGACTCTGTTAAGAAGATCCTTAATTGACTGTTTTTTGTAGGATTAACAGTTCTTCTGACAGACAGATTCAACACAGATTTAGCACAACAAAATCTGTTTTATCAACTCTGTATCATCTTTGAAAATTCCTGCTTCACCAGCAGCATCCAAGAATTATGGTCTGCCAGCAGCTAAAACCAACAACCCTGTCAGCAGTCATGATCATTCTCTACAAGTATCTTACAAATCTCTTCTCCAGCTTCCAACAAACATGCTCCACCGACAGCTACAAATGGAACCCTTTTTTATCTGCAGCTTCCAAAATCCCTGCTTCATCAGCACCTTCCAAGTACCCTTTTCCATCAGTAACTTTCAGGAACCCTGCTCCATCAATATCTTCCAGCAACTGTGCTCAAATTTAAATTAAATTTTTATTTGTCACATACACAATCATACACCGTACGATATGCAGTAAAATGCTTATACGACTGCCCGTGGCTTAAAAAAAAGATTATTAATAGGAAATAAATATGGAATAAAATAAGAAATAAAATATAAAAAAACTTTAGGTATGGAAAATATAGCTATAGAAGAGAAGAAAATAGTTCTCTGCAAGCAGTTTTCAGGACCCCTGCTCCACTACCAGCTTCCAACTACAGCATCCTGTTACATCTGTAATTTTCAAGAAGCTCCATCAGCACCTTTCAAGAACCCTTTTCTATCAGTAGCTTTCAAAAACCCTGCTCCATCAGGAGCTTGGAATGGCTTTGCTTCAAAAGCAGTAGAACATCATGCCAGAACAGCCTGCAAGGACTCTTTCTGCAGCATAACTATTTCTGAGGTCAGTATATTCATATCTGTGTCTGTTGCTGTTACTTGATACATATTAATGTACCTAGATTAACCTTAGCTTGAGTCTTATTTATTTATTTTTTTATTCCTTGTCTCACACCTTGATCTCTGGCTCAATCTCTCAAGCCCTATTCCTTTCATTGTCTATTTTTTCTTCACTATTTCTGACCCTATTTGTGGGACAGACTCAGTACCTGTATCTAATTGGCATGTGAGACTTTTGTTTTCCCATTTTCTTCACTCCCTGTTTGTGTGACTTTTCTTATACCAAAAAAAAAAAAACAGAAGAGCCGGTGATCACTTTCACCTGTTCTGTGTTTCCCAGTGTATTTAGGCCCATTGTTTCTCAGCTCTATCTTGATAAAGTTTCCCCTGTTTTCATAGAAATTCTCTTTAGTTGATTAATTTGGCTAGTTCCCTAAAAAAATGTGACAGTATATATATATATATATATATATATATATATATATATATATATATATAAACAGATAAAATATAACCAAAATATCAACGCTATATACAGAAGTC
>JAQMYJ010000036.1:25731094-25770775 GCA_030014305.1 Clarias laeviceps | reverse complement strand
ATATAAACAGCTTAAATATAACCAAATTATCATCGGTATATACAGAAGTCACACATTGATACTATATAGTAGTATAAGTAGATCACACACATTGTCATCTATTTTAAAGCTTTTTTTATTGTATTTTATATATTCATTTATTTTCGCAGATTTCAATATATAATATTACTGAGCATTTTAAGTAATGTAAAAAGATCAGGAATTTCTCACAGTGTTTTGAGATTAACATAAAAGTTTAACTATTTTCTCATGAGTTGTTGGAAAATTACTTTTAGACAAAATACATTTTATGAATTAATTAAATAAGACAGTTTCTTGGGCACAAACCTCAGGCTGTAATCCAAGGAATCCTACAGATTATTATTATTTTTTAAAATGGTTTAGTTACTCACTCACCCACTCACTCACTCATCTTTCAACCTTTCTCTCTCTTGCATTCAAGCACAACGAGAACAAATGAAACTCCATATACACAGATTATGCTAATCTCTACGCCACCTAAATTGGTTTACTTGGGATACTTTAGTCGATACCTATCAATCTTGGGCGTGTATTCAAGTTGGATTCCTTCTCTAAGGAAACATATTTTTCTTTAAATCCAGCTTACCATTAGTAAAGTAATATTGTTTGGAAAAAAATTTCCTGCTCTTCCTGCTCTTTGCATTAATGGAACCATGTGTAAACAAATAAGAGGACACCGTTTTCAGAGCAATGCTGGATTATTATAATTATGTTGCATCTTCAATGCTTTTTAAATGAAGAAGGAATTTCTAATTATACGCCATAACTCCACCATGACTTTGGGTCAAAAAATCTCATGAGTCTTATAAGATCAAACAACAATCAAGACACTTTGTAAAAAAAAATATTCTTCTTATATAACATACAATATTTCCATACAGTGAAGTTTGGGCTTGCACTTAAGTTCCTGGTCATCTATTCTGTTCTGATTGCCGTACATGAAAGCTCCGGTGGCACCGATAACACATTTGGCCCTCATATCAAACTGGTGCCCTGTGAAAGAAAACAGCATCAATCACCGCTGCCCATTCATCTGTAGGCCCTGACAAGGCCGATTATTAATTTATCAGCCGACAGCTTCACCGTAATGGAGTGGCTCGTCTGCCTCCATGCGAAACTAAAGCAGGGACTATAATTAATAGGGAGCAGACATACCTAATTTTCCCTCTCTCCTCTGTGTGTCAAAGAGCAGCATAGGAGCCAGTGTTTGTGTGCATGCACATGTGTGTGTGTGTGTGTGTGTGTGATCAGTACACTTTCTACAGTTCCTGAGAGAGAGGATGTACTGCTTGATGTTGACTTGTATTATGTAGATGCTAAATGCTGTAAATGTACAGTATATGAATGTCAATGCAGTAATGAAAGGATGATCCACTCTGACAGGTTAGTAGAAGAGAAGTTCTAATGGAGACTGACTTAAGAAATCGTTATCTACTCAACCTGTAGTGCTTTACAGTCTATTGTTAATAAAGTACCACCCACTTATTTATTAATGTCAGAAACCAATTATGAAATTAGGCAGGTGACAATTTTTAGCTCTTATGAGGACTCAGTATGAGGGCTACAGTGTTCTTAAACTCTTTACTGCAGTTCTGAGACACATCGGGGGGCAGCCATGCATCGAAAGCAACCCCCTCATGACTATTCATGAAACGTAAGAGAGGCACCTCTCCTTTCCCCTCCGCTCATCCTCGGTGCAGCCACATCTGTGTGTGTTTGACATTTAAAAGGTAACACAGGCCGTTCTGAGTGAGGAGTTAATTCTGCCTCATATGCCATTCCACATCTGAAGAGTTCCAGCATACCGTATATCTAACGCTTACAAAATATTATGCTTAAACATAAGTTCATGTGAACATGTGTCGAGAAGACTTTTTCTCTTGACTCTATTTAATTAGCTGAAAAGAAAAAGCCTTAGGACCAATTATGTCTTCATTTAAACTATTTATTTATGTATTTATTTATTTACTTGTTGATTTATTGATTTATTTACTTGCAATTAAATTTATTTATTTATTTATTTATTATTACATTCATTTGTTGGACCGGGATCTCAATTATCACTCTGAATTATCAATTTACTTAAATTCAATTCATAAACACTTATGTTAAACAAAATCTAAACAAAATATAATCACTCATCTTCATTAACTTATGTTCTGGAGCCTGAGACCATGGATGGAATACCAGTTAAGACATACACACATGCACACATGCACACACATTCACACACATTCACACTCTCATTCACACCTAGGGATACTTTCTAGTAGGCAACCCGCGTTAAGGCATATATTTTGTATATGTATATAAGTGTGAGGAAAACAGAGTGCTCAAAGAAAACTCACCTAGACATAAAGACTATGTTAGACATAGATCTATGTTAAGTCGCTAGTACTTTAAACATAATCAACCATTTATGTTTTATGTTTATGTATTATTTATGTACTTTGTATAAAAACAAAAACAATGTAAATGCCTATCTCACACATACGTATTCACACATCACTGTTATGTTGTAGTGTTTTCATGTCTGTGGTGTGCCATGGGATCTGTCCCTGAAGCTTCAACATAACAGTTACTGGCAACGCAGTACATGCAGCATTCAGGTTTCTTGAGTGGTTTATGGTAAAACAGGACAGCAAGAGAGAAGGAGGGAGGCTGAGTCACCTGCTGCACACTGACTGATGCTATGGAAGTGTGTCAGAAGCGATCTGTCACATCTGGGCCTGTCAGATTAAATCAGAGATGCAGAGGTGAATGTTAATGCCCGTGCACTCATGCTCATGCAACAGGCCCAGGAAGGATGGGAAAACAGCTCTAAGTATATGTGTATGTATATGTGTGTGTGTGTGTGTATGTATAAATCAGGTCCAAGTTTTTTGGCATTTTGCCTCTGTCCACCACCACACTGAATGTGAAATGAAACACTCAAATTGTGATGACCTGTGATAAAATCTTGATGACTTTCAGCTTTAATTTGTTCATAAACAATGAAACAAACATACAAAACTGTAAAATAAAATAAAAAATTAACTTTAAAAATTTTTACATTTTTTTATTTTTTCCTTTTAGTGGTTTCCCTTATTACTTACGCAATTACTTATATACTTATATAATGTATTAAATACAACAGATTTCAGGGGTTCTTTTTGTAGATGCATTACCTATAGAGGGGGTGAATGCTTTGCTTCAATCTGTTTTTTAAAGCTTTTCAGTCTTTGTTTTGCTGTTTATTTTTGTAAAATTTCTGTTATTCATAAAATAATTTAATTTTGATATAAACCTCCATAAAAAGTTAAATACATGAAACCTTTACTCCTTGCTTTGTGGATATTTATCCTTGGTTAAGTTTTACAATGCAGAGACTCCTGCTGTCTCTGTTGCCTTGACTGCCATGTGATTCCATGTGAGGGAAAGAAATTAATTCTGTGCTGGTTCATCTCTAAGGCAGAAGAGCAGGAGGAGCAGCACAGAGAACATGCTGATCATTGGAAATAATTATTTGCTGTGTCACTGGCAACCATACTCCACCATCCGTCTATGTCAGCAAAGCATTTCTGACAGGCCCTAAGAATGTGAGTGTGTCTGTGTGTGTGTGTGTGTGTGTGTGTGTGTGTGTGTGTGAGAGAGAGAGTTTGCTGAAGACACTGACACGGACTCCTCTTAATGAACAGAAGAATCTGGATTTAAGATTTATGGATTAATCCCTTCTGGGTCTGAAAATACCAGAGATCTATACTCCAAGTCGCAAGGTCGTAAGTTTTGTAATTTAAATGAAAGGGTTTAAAAGGTGACAAATGAACAAAGCTGGGTTTCATTACGGACTGATTCCTATGTACATCTTTTAAGATTTATTGCAGTATAATCCTTTAGTTAGGGGGAAAAAGGAAAGCAGTAATGATTAATCACTTTTAATGTTGGTGTCTAGAGCAACTCTCTTTCTATTTGTTATTGCCAGGGAAGAGCAGCTCCTCAGTGTGGGCTGAGAACATTGTTCTGTTGTAGGAATGAGATGGCCTAGGGAGCCCTGATCTTTCTCTTTTCCTCACTTTTCTGCCTTAAAATGACTGCAGGCTAAGTGACCACAAGGCCCTGGTTAATGCTACTGTGTGCTCAAAGGAATTTTCTAGAACAAGAAGCAGGAAACAAAGAAAAGGAAAAAAAAATACACAGCAAATATAAAGGCCAAGTTTTAAAACAAATTACATACAGCAGCATGATATATTAAGGCTTAGGAAATATCTTTTTTTCTCTCACTTGATTCACGGTGCTTTCTGCATAAACTATGCTGGTGTAGGCTTGCAAAACATATAGTCATGGCCAGCTAGTGGAAATGGGCTAGTACGGATAAGCCCTCCCTCCCTGAAGGAAAAAAAAATGCATAGAAATAAGGCTTAATTTTTGGCATTCATGTGATCTTTTGTCTTTTTGTTTATAACAAATAGCTTAAAATGACAGATTTTTCTTTTTGTGGGTCCAAGACCAACGGCACCACCAACAATCAAAGGTAAATACACAGTATGGTACAAAGTAGAGAGACTGTGACTGGTTTAGCCCTGATTGCAGATTCACACAGCTTCAGATAATTATACCTGTTAAATTTTTTTGCTCCTTATTCAATATTGGAACTTGATATCGCTGCCTCCATTTCAAATGTCTTTAGCCACATGCCTTGCCAACTATTAGAAAAACACAGCCTGGGTTTAATCAAAGTCTTCAAAATTACTTCATCTTTTAACCCAATATGTTGAGTTGACCATGGTTCATTTAACACAGCATATGGAATGAACCTAAATTTCACTAAAAATTTAGTAGACCGCAAGGACAATCTTTGCACAGCCTCAAAAAATGTCCAATATGGGAAGTTTACACAAACCATAGCCATAGATTTCTGTTCTTGAGTGACAGGTGGAATCTGATGGGGCCTTTCGCTGTTGTAAGCCCACCTGCCTCAAGATTTTATAGCTTGGAATTTCTGAGATGCTTTTCTGCTCACCACAGTTGTAAAGAGTGATTATTTGTTCCTCTTGCTGTTACTAATGCCTTCCTATCAGTATAAACCAAAATGTATTACTACCTAGTAGGTCAACAGTTTTTTAAAATACTCAAACTAGTCTATTTGGTAGAAAAATGTTCATGCCACAGCCATAGCCACTGATTTTACCCTAAATTTTGATTTGAACATGAACATGGCCTGAAACTGTGACCTCACTCACTCACTCATCGTCTATACCGCTTTATCCTGTATTCAGGGTCACTGGGGGGTCTGGAGCCTATCCCAGGAGGCTTAGGGCACGAGGAGGGTGCCAATCCATCGCAGGGCACACACATATACACACACACTCACTATGGGCAATGGGAACGCCAATCAACTTAACCTACATGTCTTTGGACTGGGAGGAAACCGGAGTACCCGGAGGAAACCCACCAAGCACCGGGAGAACATGCAAACTCCATGCACACAGAGACGGGATCAATCCTGGCCGGGAATCAAACCTGGACCCTGGAGGTTCTGAAACTGTGACCTGTATCTGGCTTTATGTGTTGTACTGCTGCCAAATTGACTGATTAGGAAATGCATTAATTAGCAGAGGTTCAGGTGTTCCAATTAAAGTGGCCAATAAGTGTATGTGTTTCTCCATGCACACATGTATTTTGCTGTTATTCTTTATAATATTATAATTTAAGTCATTCCTCTTCACTATTTTCAAGTTTACCAGTTGATTGTATATTTGCATAAAGTCTATGAGACATTTTAATCTGAAACACACCTATCAATTAGCTGGTTTCTATTCATCTTAAAAAAAAAAAAAAAAAAAACTAACAATTATATTGTCACTTAGAAAACACCATAATGATTGCCTTTCTTTGTCACTCAGTAAGCCTTTACCCCACTCCTCCCCCCTTGCCTCGTATCCCTCTCTCAGCCTCTCCTGGGGGGGAACCAAACCCAGTGGAGTGAGAGCGAGTCCAGGGCAGGACATTTGGCAGTAAAGTGACAGTAATGGTAAGGACAATGAATTTTGTGTCTGGCAGTCATATGGGGAGACGCTCGGCTGGGCTGACGGCTCTGATTAAACCACTGCAGGTAGAGAAAGGGGTGGAGAACACAGTCATTATACTACACAGCACTTTCTTAATAACACTTCTGGCAAAAAGTAGGGGAAGAGAGAGAAAAAAAAACGAATGAGACAAAAATATCCAAAACCACTAAATTAAATGGGTTTTCAAGTTTAATTTAAATTTTCAATTTGCTACAAGCATTTTATTGCATTAGGTGGAATATGGTAAACTGTAAAAGAAACTGACACATAAAATGACTAATGAATTGGTTTTAGAGATTGTTGTGAAAGATAGAAAATTAGAGTATTGCCTGACCTGTATTTTTTGTCATGTCCAGGTTAAAGGAGCTCAGACTGGAAAATGTGCCAGCAATCACGAACTGAGTACAGACATAAAAATCATTTAAGTAAGTAAATAAATAAATAAATAAATGAATGAATACATATATAAATACATAAAAAAAATAAAAAAATATATGATTCTTAGATTCTTCTTATGCTCAACGAAGCATTTAAAATTTTAGAAAGATTAAAAAAATAGCAAAATAACAAAATCTATAAGGAAAATGATATCAGTAAATGAAAACATATGAATAGTGTCATGTGTAATACTCTCCGCCTAAATGAAAAAAAGGCTAGCAGATTTGTGTCCCCCTCCTTCACCATGCCTTTTTGCAGGGCATGGGAATCTGTGTGTCCTCAGACGCCAAATGCGGACTGACAGATAGCCTTAAGAAACAAAGTTGGGAGTTAGCGGCGACGGTGTGGAGGCTGAGCAAACAGGACATGCCATATACACCCAGGCTAACAATGAACATATGCTTTGTTTTCCTCATGCCAACACGGAGCACTTGTAGCCTGGAGAGAGAGATGTGAGATTCAGTAGAAACAGCTGGAGCGAACGACCTGCTGGCTATTTTCTTGTTTTGGAGGCCACGTCATTTCTAATGTGTGCGTGTTTTTGTAGTAAGTAATTATAAGGTCCAATTGGTGTCTAAAGGTCTACACTTTCTCTTAAATCATTTGCCTTAAAATAATTCATTATGACTGGAAATTGTGAAGGAGTGACCAGAAATTTACAGTACATTTAGGTGTGCATGAAGAGAATAATAAATGTGACAAATATTTGAAATTTTGATCAAAAACCCAAACCTAAGCAATTTTAATTATTACTGGAAGTAGTTAGCTTAATTGTTTTCATCATGTGAGTCAGGATTTTTCTACGAACTACTTTTCAGATATGGAAAACAATGGCTAAATATATCCTAGTAAATACTCACCAAATAAATTTTCTTATCATTATCTTAAAGTTAGCTTGGTGTAATGCTGGAAAAATAAGCTCGGAAACATGGAGGGGTTAGTAGGTAAGACTGTGGTGTATAACAAATGTAGTCCTCCACAAACAAGCTAGAGTTATGTTTTTAAGAAGATGAAACCATAGTTGAATTCAATCTAGGGTCTACCACAGGAACACACGCAATAGTACAGGAGTCCATACTTACCGCACCTAGGGTCAAAGTAGACAACTGGCCTATTGCCATATTTTCGGAAGGAAGAAACCAGAGAATCTTAAATGCAAAAGCAAAAAATAAATTTATTAATTTTAAAAAATTACTTAGGATGTTCTGGCTGTAGATTTACTTGGAAAAGTCATATTCAGAAACATTCTTGTGTTTGTTAGATTTCTCAAAAATGGATTTCAATAATACACCACAGCTTTAACCGGTTTGGTGAAATGGTTTAGCTTTACATGCTTACAAGAGCTGTACCAGCTCATTCCACAGACTGCAAATTCTCACTGTAAATGGTTTGTTGCAGTGGTTTGACACAAACAATTAACACTGCTACATATTTGTGTACCCATATCAACACCAGTCGGGTCCAGTTTGAGGCTGTTGGGCTTACACACTGCAGGGATGTCACCAGTGTCAAGTGAAGAATGACATAAACAAGCCAAACAGGCACTTTGTTAAAAAAATAAAAAAAACCCAGAAAAGGTTTTTTTATATTACCCACCATCTCACGCTGAAAATAATGTCTAATTTTTTTTTAAACCTAATCTACACTTTATTGCCAAATGTATTCATTCACTCATCCAAATCATTGAATTCAGGTGTTCCAATCACTTCCATAGTTACAGGTGTATAAAATCAAGCACCTAGGCATGCAGACCGCTTCTACAAACATTTGTGAAAGAATGGCTTGCTCTCAAGAGCTCAGTGAATTCTAGCGTGATAGAAAGCTATTCTATGAAATTTCCTTGCTACTAAATATTCCACAGTCAACTGTTAGTGGGAAGCGATTGTAGAGATCTTCATGGAATGGGTTTCAATGGCCACATACAAGCCTTACATAACCAAGTGCAATGCAAAGCATCGGATGCAGTGGCGTAAAGCATGCCCCCACTGGACTCTAGAGCACTGGAGGTACTTGTCTGACTTCATTGTGCCAAGTGTAGTGTGGTACACATCATAATACCCCTTTATTATAATGTGGGGTTGTTTTTTTAGGAGTTGGGCTCGGCCCCTTAGTTCAAATGAAATAAACATTTAATGCTTCAGCATACCAAGACATTTAGGACAATTTCATGCTCTCAAGTTTGTAAGAACAGTCTGGGGATGGCCCCTTTCTGTTCCAACATGACTGCACAACAGTGCACAAAGCATGGTCTATAAAGACATGGGTAAGCATATTTGATGTGGAAGAACTTGACTGGTTTTCAGAGTCCTGACCTCAACCTGAAAGAACACCTTTATGATGAATTAGAGTGGAGACTGTGAGCCAGGCCTTCTCGTCCAACATCAGTTTTTGATCTCACAAATGCGCTTATGGAAGAATGGTCAAAAATTCCCATAAACAGCTATTGACTCTGCAGAAAGTTGCCGACTTCTGTGCGCTATGCGTCTGAGTATCTGCTTACCCTGCTTTGTGATTTAACATGTCCTACCACTTCATGGCTGAGTTGCTGTCATTCCCAGTTGCTTCCACTTTGTTATAATAGCCACTAATAGTTGAGGAAATTTCATGAATGGACTTATTGCATCACTTTACCACACTGTAATTCACTGAGCTCCTGCGAGTGACCTGTTCTTTCACAAATGTTTGTAGAAGCGGTCTGCATGCCTAGGTGCTCGATTTTATACATCTGTAACCATGGAAGTGATTGGAACACCTGAATTCAGTGATTTGGGTGGGTGAGCGAATGCTTTTTGCAATATAGTATATGTCACTGCAACACAACACATTTCCCTTTAAGAAAATTTTCCCTGAGAAAAGAACTGAAAACCATGTTATTCTATACAGTACTTTATTTAATTAAGTCTTAGGGGACTTAATTGTCTTAATAAACGTTAATAATATTTCAAAGTGGACATTGCAGAATAGAAAACATTTTAACAAACTAAAGGGTTTGTAATGTAAATCCCCTGCTTTTAACAAATATAAGCAAGTGAAACCCAATACATATTTTATATATGGTACAGATACAATGCATGGTATGGTTTGTCTGTTTTCATTTCTTTGTCTTTTTTGTATATACATCCGATTGTCATATTAAATTTGTTAACCCTTGCTGCCAGAATTTTATCATTACAAAAAAAAACTTTATAAATTAGCTATCCCTAAAACACCTTTTTATACTTAAATGTATCTCTGAATGGCACATGTTGAGTATGCATTATCCGTGCAAGTAAATGAGTAAGCAATCATACTATTGTTCTTTTTAAGTTAACTTTATCTTTATTACCCTTTTCCCACCAGTTTTCACCTTCTTTTCTGCTCCCAGTGCCACATGTTGCATTGCACACTGTCATTCTTTTGTTATTGTTGTTTTCCATTCCTTTTTCCACCATCAAAATAAAAAGTCAGACATTGACGATTTGTGAAGGTACTTGGAACTTTCAAGTAACTGTATGTGTGTGCATATTTGCCCTCTTTCACATACATGAGCTCCCAGATATCTGTGATTGTCAAGTGTCACAGTGATACGGTGTTGAGAACACTGCCTCTTTGGTGCCTAAGCACACATCCAGTAGAAATCCAGAGCTCAATCTAAAGATTTATGTGACCAAATGTATGAAACTTCCTTTTTTCATTCACATTTAGGCATTCAGCAGATGCTCTTATCCAGAGATAACATTTTTTTCCTCATTATACATCTGAGCAGTTGATGGTTAGGGGCCTTGCCCAACAGGGACACCTTGGTGGTCATGGGAAAGGGAACACCATAGGTCTAATAATGCCCATATCTGTCCTAAGGTGTTCCCGTTCCACTGACGGACAAGGGCCTAATATCAGTAGCAACTGTAGTATGATCTAAACCATTCACCCAAATGTAGGTTTTCCTAATAAGATGGTCCATATTTTATCCAAAATTGGTCATCCTTATAAAGTGGTCATTTTTTTTCACTGACTGAGGTATAAATACACAGAAGTATCTCAGTTTCATCTGTCACCTTTAACAAATACCTGATTCATCTCTATAAAAGCTGGGTAATTAGCTGATGAGCTGAATCAAGAGTGAGCAGGGAAACATGAAGAACTGTGGCCCGGCAGCACAAGATTTGAGTAAAACCGGTGTAGGGTATGAGTGCAGATTGGAACCTCCCCCACATCGCATTAATGAGCCCCACCTGTCCTCTACATTAAATACCACAGTGAAGTATGGGAAATGTCATGTGCAATTAAAAGTGCTGATACTAAACGGCAGAAATCAAATCAAGACACTCTGCTCACTTCAAAAAAATGGGGGGAGAAGTAATGGGGCTCTCATTTTCAAATTTCCTGACTCTAAGTTTTTTATATTTCTCTCTCTCTCTCTCTCTCTCTCTCTGTGTGTTTGATAAAGAGCTGAAAGTTTGCTGTGTTGTGTTTTTTTGTCAAGGGGTGTTTACGAATAGTGTCAGAGTAGGACTGCTTATTCTGGATCAGATGCTTATTGCTTAGTTTATAAAACATTAACATTAAAAC
The DNA here is from genome assembly GCA_030014305.1 of Clarias laeviceps. Lineage (NCBI taxonomy): Eukaryota > Metazoa > Chordata > Actinopteri > Siluriformes > Clariidae > Clarias > Clarias laeviceps. The sequence goes on along the minus strand of JAQMYJ010000036.1, from coordinate 25,759,721 downwards.
CATTTAGGTTCTTTCCCCTTGTGCTACCAAACTGTTCTGGCCACTCAGGGCGTGGCTCCGCAGGGCCTCTTGGGTGTGTTATGGTGTCTGGCACTATGACGTTGCCAGCAGACCCTTTGGGTTCTGTGGGTTGAGAGGCTTCCATGAAAGGGATTTGTTTACCCAGAACATCCTGTGGGTGCTTGATCTGAACGGGATCTGGGAAGGCTGGGTCTTTGCCTGCTGGGTGCCATGTATGGCAGGGTGCAGTGCACGGGCATTATGGTGCCTTTCTATCATGGAGGGCATTGGCTTTTTTAGGCGATTTGTGCTGCATTGGCGTTTCTGTTGGCATAAATGAGCCTTGGGTGGCCATGATCTTTTCACCAGTTTACTTAATTGATAATCAGTGTTATTTGATTCACCTGGTTTTGGTGTTAGTGTTATGGCTGATTGGTTTAACTCTTTCCATTCATGAGCACTAATCAGTTTGTTTTCTACCATCGTGTTTTTCGAAAGGGATCAGTGGCCATGTTGGAGCAAGCATGGGTGGCAATGCTTCTTACTGTATATATTATTTATATATAAGTAGTACAAGAAGGCTTTACTTCTGTCATCATCAGATAACTGTTTATAACATCACTTTGTGTACATTTAGATTTTAGCGCATAACAATGTGGTGTCAGTTTGGGTATTTTACATGCCCTCACCTCATCCTGCTATGGATATGTTTGTTCTAATGACCTGTGTTTCATCTCATAGTGGTGCTTCACATTACTTCTTAAAGGAGCACCATGGTTTGGGAACATATGAGACAAACTGATTTTAAACTTCTCAATGATCTGTACTGTAAGATTCAGTTATCAAAGGTTACATACCTTTTGTGGAGTAATCCATGATGTGTTACATGACTGTTTGTGTTTGATGAGGATTTGGGTGCTTTTTAGTGGCATTATGAACCTTACGCATGCTCGATTGCGCTGATTGGTGGACTGACACGTGACAGTGGAGTGACACATATAGCCATGCCCACTTTAAGGGCAAATAATTTTGATTTAATTTATGATGCAGATTTGAATACTGGAGGATTGGCAAAGATTTATTAAATTCTGCCCAGTTTTGTGTGATGCTGTAACAAAATCATCTGGACAGACAAACAGATGTATGGACATACAGTACAAACAGATTTTTTTCTGAGATTTGAGAAAAAAGATTTGAGATTTGTTTCGGGTCCTCCAGTGTATGAAATGTCAAGATATCATTGAAAGAGCGAGTTCTGACCAATGTCCAGACAAAACCTTTCTTTTATTTATATGGATTTTTTTATAATTACCTTTTATTTATATGAATAAAACATTCTATAACAAATTCATGTTACAACACGGGTAACACGGGTCTCAAAGGTCCCCTAAGTCTGTCTCCTGAAATATTCATCAGATAATGCATTCCAACCAGAGAACAATAGTGCTATGCAACAAGCCGGGGTGGGTATCTTCTTATATGAGGTCACAACCGGTGGAAAATCTAATTGGCTTGTTTAAGCCTTAATACAAAACTGAAAAAAGGCAGGTCCATCTGTATATCTACAAATGACTAAAAAAATTAATTGTGCATAAAAGGTCTCTTTTAGAACACAAAAATATATAGGCTAGAAAATATGTATAAATTGCTAGATACAATTATAGTTGACAATTAGAGTATGTAAGTGATATTTAACTTTGCTTACAGCAAATACAGAAAACTGTAATACTTGCTGCTAGAGAATTTAATAAATCTTTGTCAAGCAGTTGTACTGTATGTGTTAATCTGAATATTATCAAATATTCAGTATATATTTTTTATAATATACAGCCGAATGTAAAGGATCATGGTCATGGGTCATTGAGATTCTTGTTAAATAATCAAGGTCTATAATTAGAGAGAGTAAGGTGTAGCAGTACAATTGATCGAAATTTAAAAGATTTTTTCACAATGAGAGTCTTCATTGAGGAAGTAATTAGAGACTGAGTAAAGACTCCATCTCTACACAAACAATGGGTATTTAATCTAGTACAACCTGAATAGAATAGAAAGCTTCTGTTTATGTTGGCTTTGTCTTATTCACAGCTGGATTGTTAGTAAGCCACTTTGTTGATTGGAAGTTGTCCAACCAAAAACTTGCATTTAAAAAAAAAACAAAAAAAAATGTTATTAGCTATTTTCTATGAGATTCTGTGAACTCCAAACAAGCACACTCTGATCTAGTGATGAAAGACAAATTATAATCATACATCATTCACAAAGCCTGAAATGATATTTCAATATAAATTTGCTAACCTAATGAGCGTGTCACTGCACTTTGCCTAAAACCCTGTTCTCCCCTAGCTATGAGCTTGTGCACTGGTCTATACATCCTAGTATATGTGCTGAGTGAGCAGTTCCTCTCACTGCAATCTCACTAATTGGGCCTTTCTCACTTTCACCTTTAAGACCTTAGTGTGCTCATACAGAAAGGCAAATAAGAGTGGAAAGGGGGGAAAACACAAGCCTTAAATAATGAGTTTCCTCAGAAACTCTGAAATGTAACAGAAAAGGATGACATTTCAGTTTGAACCTGGCTGACTTCTTAACAACGCGCAGACAAAAGGAGGCCCGAATGCTGTGCTTCGCCCACCCATTACTCTCATATAATTTTCTGTATTAATTCCCATCTTTGATAATGACAGGGCCTCTCTAACCCACCTTGTCTCCCTAGAAAAGTACTCACAGTTCTCTGAAACAACTTTACAGAAAATAAAAAAGAGAGCAAGAGGAGGGAAAAATATTCCCCACCGTTCAATCCATGCAAACGTGTCAAGACCTCTTTTGAATGAATAATGGTGAGTGAGGGTAAATAAAGCAATATGACCAGAAGGACCAGGAATTCTGGCAGATAAGTGTCAGCGGCAGAGTAAAAAATGAAGCATTTACCTGTTCGTAATCTAATTTCATGATGGCTTTCTGTAGATATCGGACCCCGCCGTGAATAAGCTTTAGTGCTTCTGCTGCTGGTCCCTGGTGAGAAATCACCCTTCTCCGCCAAGGCCATCTGGGAGAGGAAAAGGGTGAGAGAGAGAGAGAGAGAGAGAGAGAGAGACCCCGCCATCAGATCAACAGCTGCCTCTCTGATATTTGGTTACTTATTCTCTCTGCCAAATATTTAGGCGATATTACGTATCATTTTCATATGCATCTGTTTCTTCACTGCGATGTGGTTTAAGGGAGAACTCTGACAGGGGAGAATGGGATACAGAGAGATATATTGGGCAAGCATTGTATTAATATTCATGAGAATAAACCGTGACTGTTAAAAAAGGAAATACAAAGCGTTAAAGAGAAGAAAGCCAAACTCATTTTTGAGATTTCAGATGCAATATTTGGTCACTTAAGTCTACAATGAGAAAAATATACAAAACAGATTCTGACCCGTCAGAGGCACAGATGCCAAATGTGACAAAAGATGTGAATCTACATGGCATTGGGCCTCTCCATGAATTTGGGATACAGGTAGGATTTTATATAAAATATGGTCAGAAGAAAGTGATGGAGTGAGCGGGAAAAAACAGAGCTCATGCTCGCTGTATTCCCAGGACGAAGTGATGAACACTTTACAACTACAACAGTAGACATAGGTTTATACTAATGCTAGACTTTGGCTATATTAATACAACATGGTCAAATTCAGAATTATTTGCATTTCCATGAAATTATATGAATATTTACATTATGGCTTAGTGCAGAGTAGGCACTTGTTCTTCTTTCACTGCTTCAGTATATATTAATAATATATACAGTACTGTGTTAAAGTTTTGATTATGTAGATTGAATTAAAGTAATTAGAACAAATGTTTTACTGAAAAAGGCTGCAAAGTGCCTAAAGAAAGAATTAAAAAATTGGATGTTTATATCACAACCTTTGCAGCATCCTCATTTCCCCTCTCATCTGATCCAACCACACAGCATTCAGCATCACTAGTATACTAATCACCAGCCTGATCATCTGCACCTGTTTCTCACCAGTTCATGCATTTACGTTCAATGTTATTTTAATGCTTAAATGATTAATAGGCCACTGTGTGGCTTAACAAACACACACACAAAAAAAACATTCCTCTGAAACTAGGAAGGTACAGGGTCTGTTCTGAAATGAGAATCAAAAGACCTTCAGAAAGGCTGGAGAATGATTCCTCAAGACTACATTGAAAAAAATATACAAAAGTATGAATCTTTGGTAGCAAAATATGAAGAAATTATCCTCAAGGATGACTTTTTGTTTCATTCATTTAATTTTATGAATCAATATTACAAATATCTCTCTAATTACAAACACAGATTTCATGTCCTACTATTTTGAAATGTTACTGCAAGTCACATTTAATCGAACAGCATTTAATTTAAGAGTGCATCTGCTCTTTTAGTCTTTTTCGGAATACTGACGTGGTGCACTTGGAATGCAGTAATAAAAATGAATAAACCTTTACCTCTGCTAGTTCCTCAGCAACATCCAGTGACTTTGAAATGAAAAACAGATTTCAGATAGCTAGTTAGGTAAAGTGATGCATAGCAGACAGCAAGCAGTTTGTCACCTGCAATGCAACTGTCACTCAAACTGACCACGTTAGTGACACGTTTAGTTGTCATGAATGAGAAATTCAGCTATGGAGACCAAAGCCATTTTTTTGTACCAGATTGCAAACATGTTTATTTCTGTTGGGTGTTTTAACTTAGATGGTTTTTGGGGACTGACTTTCTTTTGGATGGAGCCCCCAGTGGACATTTGAGAAATTACATGTTTTGGCTTTTTTAAGAACTAGATGTTGCCACTTGGGCTCATGTTTTATAACTTTGTCCGTAAAATTCTGTTAGGAACCAGGATTCATTATGAATTTCTTCAGTGGAGTGGCTTATAATAACAGGTTTGTGTTTATTTACACAGCAAATCTTTAGTGTTAAAATCTAACAGAGTTTATATAGGTCCAGTTGAACTCAAATGACCTTTTTCTTAGGCCTTGTTCCTTTTATCGTAGGAATCAGAATATTTTCAATTAAATTTTATTTGTATAGCACTTTTAACAATTGAATTGTTGCAAAGTGGCTTAATACAATCAAAAGAATTATTTAAGTTTGTATGAAATGTTTATGAATAAAAATGATAAGAATGTCCCTGATGAGCAAGCCAAGGATGACGGCAACAGTGGCAAGGAAAAACTCTGTGAGATGGCAGTAGGAAGAAACCTTGAGAGGAACCAGACTCAACAGAGAACAGGGATTGATCTGCAGTCATACTGTGTGTTAGGAGGCTGGAAGTTTAGTATAACAAGAGATGTGTTTAAGTTAATAAGGAGTCCAGTTTATTATTGGAGGCTCAGGTAGAGTGTAGGAAACTCCAGTCCTGAACTATCGAGTGACTGCAGTCACAAGTCCTCAGAGAACAGCTGTCAGCATCGGCCGTCTACATGGAAAAATAGAACCATCCCCAGTCACCACACGCATCCCAAGCAGACCACACGAGGCATTTGTGACAATATCAATATATTTTAAGAATAATTTGAGAATATTTGTTCAACAAGATATGATAAAGCTTTTATGCTGGATCCCCATCCTGTCACAACCTACCCATTTTTCTAACCAGTCATAGGACTGGCACTGCATGCAGTAGCTGGGTTCTATGGTGCATGGTCTTGAACAAGGGCCCAGCAGTAGTGACCAGGTGGTGGTAGGGCTTGAACCCCTGACCCTCTGAGCAGCAACCCAGAGCCTTAAACTCCTGAGCCATCATTGACTCCACTCAAATTAACTTTAAAAATGTTTAACACTGGAGATTTTACTTTGCAGAAGAATGTGCATGGATTATTCATTTTTCATAGACCAGTTTTGTTTGCTGATATGTATGAAATGGTTAATGCTACATTCCTCAGTTTTCTGATTTGTTTATTCCTTTTTGTGTGGTATCAAAACAGGAATATTGGTACCAGTGATATTTTGGATGTATGGCATTTCATTGTGTAGAAATGCATGCCAATGAGGAATGATTCATATTTAAGACTTTTACCCATGGCGACCAGCAGTGAAAGCAGAAACAGGAAGCAATGTGACAAATTTAAACAAACTCATTACTTGGCATATGGTGTAAAGCTTGGATAGCTTCCACACCTTGTGTGGGCTGCACTAGAGTTTAATTTAATGATTTCAAGAGACTCAACAATCAGTTCCTCTTCCAGCTGGAACTAGTGCCTGGGCCATGTTGCTGTGGAAAATTTATCAACATCTGACCAATCAGAATTAAGGATTCAACAGACATTAATAAATAATAAATTACAAAAATATTATAAGAGTTTGGCTATATTGCAGTCTGTAATATTCTTATCATGAAGAACCTTAGACATTTTAACACAAATGGAGCAATAATTCTCCTAGATACAAACATAGAGAGAGAGAGAGAGAGAGAGAGAGAGAGACTCTAACATTGCTTAACGAACTGTCCTACAGCATATCCAAGCTCAAGCCCTTCCCTGACGAATGAAATCCACAAATCCCACATTTCAAAGGAAGAAAGAGAAAATAAATGTGGATTAGCGTGGATCACTCTATCCCTTCTCACTTATTCTCTTCCCATTTGTCACTTTTTCTCTTTCTTCCTTTTCTACACAACAGATTAAACACATGAACAGATTAAAGAAGCCTTGAACTCTAAGCATAGATAATTGATTTTTGTCATAATTGAAGCGATGATGGCTCATTTGAGACAGCGAACGATTTAGTCGCAGAATGCTGCTCTTGTTTTTTCTGGAAAAGGAAAATAAATCCCTCCAAGTCGAGCACTTCCGTGTCTCCAGAGAGGCCACTGGAATCCACTTTAGAGTCTGACAATACTGCTGTGAGGAGTTACGCAACTACAGAGACACGGGATGGGATGCACACGCAGTGTGCCACTAGTAATCCAAGCAAGTAAAGAGGATTGATCCGATTTTTTTCCCTCTCTCTGATGAACAGGGGGAAGATGAAAGTCATTTAGAACAGAAAAGAAAATTTGTGTGTGAGAGAGAGAGAGAGAGAGAGAAGGGAGTTATACAAAGTGTCATCTGTGATATATATATGGTATTTAAGGCACTATGTGTTTACGTTTAGTCTAATTTTATGACTAGGAAGTCCTAAGAAATGTTACATCTATGTTTCTATGATTGTAGTATCTATATTTTCTTTCATAAAATGTTTAGATCAAATCTCAGAAACATTCATTTAAACTACCCTAACCAATTCTACAAACATGTCTTGAGGTTCTTTAATTATTTTAAAAATAACAGAGTTAGGTTTTGAGTGTTTAATTAGCAATTATGCAAACTGTAGTTGTGAAAATGTTGCCTGTGTTTAAACTGTCTTTTATTTTACACAAACAAACATACATACATACATACACTTTATGGCCAAACATATGCAGACGCTTGACCATGACACCCATATGGTGTTCTTCCCCAAACTGTTGCCACAAAGTTGGAAGCACACAGTGGATTCAAATGTCTTTTGTTTGCTGTAGGATTATAATTTCACTGGACTTAAGATGCCCAATCATGCTCCAGTATGACAATGATTCTCTGCACAAAGTGAGCCACATGAAGACATAGTTTGTCAAGGTTGAAGTGGAGGATCATGAGTGTCCTTCACAGGATCTGTGGGAAGTGTTTCACCTTGGAACTGGAAAACTGACAGCATTTTAGGCTTCCTTGCTCAACATGCTTTTGTCATGCTTTTGTGACTGAATACTTTTTTTGTGACAAATACGTACAGATACACTCCAGACAACAAAGGGGGAATAAATCTCAAGATGGATTTAACAGGGAATAATGTTGAAATGCACCTTCGCATACATTTCCTGTTCAGAAAAAAATGTATACTCTAAGATTTCTTTCAACTGCTTCTAGATTTGTTTATGATGTCTAATTCATGTGTGAAAATTACATAATTTCTTTTTGCCATATAACGTTGCTGAGCCTAGACCTGACTAACTGAAGCAACCATAGATCTTACCACTGCCTCCAGAGGCTTGTATAGTGGGCACTATGTATGATGGTGCATCATTTCAAGCACTTCCCTTCTTACTCTGACCTGCCCATTTCTCTGGAATAGGGTCAATCTGAACTCCAAATTCTGTTCTTTAAGCTCCCTTTTTTTCTGATTAGGCTCAATAACAAGTTTTTTTTTGTTCTTATTACCACACAACTGTTAAATTAATAGTTGTTGATTGTTTTTAATGATACAATTTAGGCAAGTGTTTAAATGATCTCCATTCATGATTTTTTTCATCCACATTTCTTGAGTTGATGGATCAGCACTGTTCTTCTCATGTTTTAACAAATACATTTGGATATGGTCAGGTGTCTTCAAACGTTTGGTCAAGTAATGTATTTATTAACTCTTCATTTAGTGTAACTTGGACCAGGATAATCTACTTGCTTACCTTTGCCTATTAAGGACTATATCAATAACAGGAAGTTCTGATTTGTAACAGGATAACTTTTGCAAGAATAGTAGCTTATATTATGGAATAAAGTTATGGAGTAAAATGTACATACTTAGAAAGTTGGTATATCCTGTATCTCCTGTTCTGCCTCAACCACAAGCATTTGTTACAAATCTTCTTAAGATCATACCCCCTCTCACACACATTAAAACACCCACCCCCCTACACACAAAACTACTACTACTGCTATGCTGCTAGCTGCTTCAGCTGAAAGTATCCTTAACTGCTCCACCATGTGTACGTATCAATTACACACACACACACACACACACACACACACACACACATACAAACCAGTCATCCATTTCCCTGTCACATGACTTGAGGGGACAGTGCACATTAATAAATTCATTTCATTATTATGCATGGCTTCATATTCTGTATGATGGATTTAAGAAAACACAAATCATGCATTTTCTACGGAGGACAAACAAAGATGTGTGACAACACCGAAATAAGAGATGATCAATCACATGCTAATTTATTTACCTCCCCCTCTCTAACTAAACCAGTGTCTGATATGATGAATCACAAATATACACTCCATATGCATATATGCTTAAAGTAACCAAAACACACACCCTGTCTAAAATAATCCAGTAAAGAAGATACACTGACATTGACCACATGTAGTAAAATATATTTTTGACATTATTGGAGTTGCACAAGTTATATGTCATGTATAGGTGAGCTAACACAATTATATACATTTTTATTCTAATACAGTGTGTATGGTGCAGTTAGTAAAGGCAAGAACTTATTTAAAATAAACTCTTTATTGATCAGAACTAATGCAAACCAAGGCAAACACCACCTTCAGGTCATCTAAATGCTCCCCAAAGTATTTCCCCAACCTAATTAATGCTAATCAATTGGGTGACAATTAATTGATTCATACCCAGCATGCACTGGTCCAGTCCAGATGGCCAGAGAACTCTTTAACATATCCCCTGATTTAATACGCATTTAACACACATGCTAATATAAGACATATCTCTATGTCTCACAACCATGTTTAGACACTCCTCATGGTACATCTCACACATTTTACTTGCTAATATTTGTTCTTCCTATACAGTATGTTTTCCCAATTTAGGACATGTTCTACATTTGATCTGTCATTTACTTAATGTAGAACTTGAGTTTACATGTGTAATTTCATGAATTAACAGGGAATAATGCTGAAATGCACCTTCACATACACTTCCTGATCAGAAATAAAAATGCATACTCTAAGATTTCTTTCAACTGCCTCTAGATTTGTTTATAATATCTAATTCATGTGTGAAATTATTCCTCATGCTCTCAGAACCATCTTTTGAGTCCTGGAATAAACTCGTGCCATCAGAAGGGATAAAAAAAAAACATAGATGGGATAGTCATTCAGTACATTCAACTCATCAGCTGACATAATTTTTCACCATATAACATTGCTGAGCCTAGACCTGACTAATTGAAGCAACCACATATCATACCTCTGCCTCCAGAGGCTTGTACAGTGGGCACTATGCATGATTTCAAGCACTTCCCTTCTTACCCTGACAGTCCCATCGCTCTGGAATAGGGTCAGACTGGACTTTGTTCTTTAAGCTTCCAAGCAAATTTAAGCCTTTTTTTCTGATTAGTCTCAATAACATGTTTTTGTTTCATCCACATTTCTTGAGTTGATGATTCAGCACTGTCCTCCTAGGGTTGTTTCAATTCAGATTCTAAAATGGCACCTTTTAGCCAGGCAGTGTTTTACATTTTTTAACTTTAAAAACTGTTTTTCTGTCTTTCTGGGTGGTGTCAACGAGGATAGGAATATCTGAAAATTTTGACCTTGTTGGTGTCCCCATCATCAAAACTGCATAAACATGGCAGCTTTCATTTTATAAAACCCCCGAATGCTTCCATTCTTTGTTGCAGACACTAAACTTAGTTTTTGGTGAAGTGCAAATAGCTGCATTAGTAATTTAGTCAATAGAAAATCATGGTCTAGTAAAACAAACAAAAAAACAAAAACAAAGAAAGACTAGGAAGAAAAAAAAATCCAAATTAAAACATTGTTCCTAACCTTACTGACATTAAAATGATAAAATAGTCAAATGGATTTAAATTAAATAGCATTTTTTTTGATGGTGTGGTTGGGTATCCCAAATTATCTTAGAGGATTTTATATATGCTAAGCAAATCCACAACAATAAAGCACACCAGGATTAATGCAGACATGGTGTCTCTTTGACCATCAGTTTTAGCTAATGAATCCCAAGGCTGGACTCTATCCTAATTTCTAGTATAATCTACAATATGGTTGTAACTAAAAAGAGTTTCAAAATCATTGTTTTTATAGCATAATAAAAAGGACAATGTAGAAGATTATCAGCCAATTAAACCTAACCAAAAAGTATTAGACTGACAGTGACAAAAACAGATTTTTCAGCTTTTCTCAAGTGTGCACTATTTGAGAGAGAGAGAGAGAGAGAGAGAGAGAGAGAGATGAGAAGATAAGGGGGAAAGAAATCACACACCCAGGATATATTGCCTACAGACATGAATATGCGAGAAGTCTGAATATTCTACAGGATTCATCACTAATGTTTCTGCCAATTACAAGGCATGCCATGCCCTTGATTAATGAATATTCAATGCTGACTGATGTGCAGACTCAGGGCAGCCCAGAGCCTCTGTCCCCATTTTACTGTCTCATCAAGCCACAGGAGTGGACACCTTCATCATTCCGCTGAAGAGCTTGTCAGCCATAAGACAAGCTGCTTCATAGGGTTGAACTAGTTAAATATGTGTTATATGAAGGTGTGTTAAAGTGATGGAATACTCCCCTGATCCAGAGAGCAAGCATTAAAGCATATTAAGTAGACATTTAGTCTTGTAAAGGAGGAGCCTTAAATTGGAAAGAAGACATAGGGGTAGTGCCTAGAAAGAGAATGAGGTCTGGGACTGTGCAGCATTAAAGCAGAGAGCTGGGCCTGATTAATCTAAAATTATATCATGAAATCTGCAAAATGTGGGTGAGGGATAGTGGGGAAATTTGATCAACCATGAATCAAAAAAAAGTGCCGCCTACTGTATCTGGAAATAAGCTTCTAGGTTGTCAACAGAAGTATTAAAAAATATATAAATAAAAATAAATAATAATCAGAATTGTAATCCTTTTTCTGTGCTCTCGTTAGGGCTTGCCACAGCAGATCATTTGTCTTTAATAATAATTACTAATATCTTAGAGAACAACAAGAATAAGAATTGAATTTGAGTAATTATAGCATGTTTTATTTTTTGCCAATATACTGTAGTTTATTTGTATATTTATACTAATCACTCGGTAGGTGTTTCGCCTGCCATGCGAAAGGCTCGGGTTCGATTCCCAGCCAGTGCCCAAACCCCCCAGCCACTGGATGCAGTGCCGGTCCCAAGCCCGGATAAAATGGGAGGGTTGCGTCAGGAAGGGCATCCGGCGTAAAACCTGTGCCAAGTTGTTGTGCGGACTGGATATTCCGCTGTGGCGACCCCTTGCTGGGAGCAGCCGAAAGACTAACAACAACAACTAATCACTCATAACATTTAAAACCACCAGTCTAATATTGTGTAGGTGTCCTTTCTACAACCAAAATAGCTCTGATCCATCAAGTCATGGTTCCCTAAGACCTCTGAAGGTGTGCTGTGGGATCTGGCACCAAGGCATTTGCAGCATATCCATTAAGCCCATTACGTTGTAAGATAGGGCATCAACTGTTTGGATTTGTTTGTCCAGCACATGCCAAAGATGCTTGATTGGATTAAGATATGGGGAATGGAGAAGTCAACACTTAAAACATTCCTGGACTATTTTTTGCAATGTATCAGTACACATTCTAATAAAAGGGACCACTGCCTCTTGGATGCCTTTAGGTGAAGTACTTATGGACCACTGCCATGAAGGGGTGTACTTGGTCTGCAACAATGCTTAGGTAGGTGATATTTGTCAATGTAATATTCACATAAGTGCTCGGACCCAGGAACATTGCCCAGAGCATCACGCTGCTTACAATGACTTGCCTTCTTTCCATAGTACATCTTGGTGCATTTTTTCCTCAGATAACCTTACACATACATAGCTGTCCACATAAAATAAAATAAAAAAATAATTCATGAGATATAGCCACCTCCTTCCATTGCTCCATGGTCCAGTTTTGATGCTCACGCACCTACTGTAGGTGCTTGTGGTGGTACACAGGGGTCAGCACAGACACTCTGACATACTGACTTGTGGCTACACAGCCCCAATCACAGCAAGCTGTGGTGCACTCCTTTCTACCTGAATAAACTTTTCCAGTAATTTTTGTTATAATATCTTCTCTGTGGGATGAAACAACAAGGGTTAGCCACCACTTTCCATATGTTTCCATGTTTAAGTCCTAAAAATATGCTGTATACATATAATATATGTATAGGCAATATGGCTGTGCTGATGTTGGTAAATTGTGCCAACATGATATATTAACAGTGAATATATAATATATTAACAGACAACAGAACATGCTGTCTGATTTCTAATTGAAAGACACAAAATGGTAACCAGTAATTCCTAATTTTATAATAATCTGTTTAAAACAGAAAAGGATCAGACTCATTGGGGGGAAAAATGAACAGGTGAACACATTATGGTCAACACCTAGTGTAAGAAACAGATTGAAGATAGGACAATAGAAAAGCACATACAAGTCTCCTGAGTGGTCTCACATTGTGGGCAATTTGGGAACATCAATTAGGCTAATCTGCATGTTTTTGGACTGTGGGAGGAAACTGGAGTACTTGGGGAAAGAAAACACCAGGCAGGGGGGAGAACATGCAAACTCCATGAATACAGAACCTGAGGCGGGAATCGAACCCTGACCCTGGCAACAATGCTAAAAACTAAGCCACCATGCTGTCAATTGTGTTTATAGATAAGGCTTATTTCTGCATCAAGTAAATTGACCTAACAATATTGATAGTGATGTACAAGATAATTTTCATGCTGCCAAGTAACTACAGTATAGATAGCCTACCAATTCTACCCAAAGCTTCAGACACTGTACTGTAAGTGGAACTTATATTAGATTTCCTACAAGAGTAAATGAAACATAAGTAAATTTGTAAATAGTTTGATGACTCTCTGTGGACTCATAAACTATAATGAATTAAACTGGTAATGTTTATGCAGGCTAATCACCTAATTGTGCTAAGTAATTCTTAGCGGAATAAAGGGGGTTAATGAACCATTACAGCATAGGCTTCCAATCAGGGTCCTGAAGAACTCGCTGTCCAAGATTCAACCAAATGGGTATTTAGGAAAGGTGAAAAAGGTGAACAGAGTGTCTGCATTTACCACCACACTAGGGTAATTGAAGCTGTCCATGGTGCTGAAACAATTCGGGTCAAAACACTACTGTACGTTAAGAGCACCATACTAGTGTACTACGTAGTATCTAGTATATGATAGTATGCTGTAATAGTATGATAGCATATATCTAGTATATGATAGTATGCTGTTTAAGATGTTTACTCAGTCTCATGTTTACTAATTATCACCGATTTGTCATAGAAAGCAGCAAGTAAAAAGTAGATAAAAACTTAGCTTGTATTATTTATGTCTTTAATAAACAAATGACAAGTAGCATTAAAAAAATGATAGATCAGGAAAAAAAAGCACACCCACAACAATCACTGGGTTAAAATGCCTGATTTTTTTTTATATTCATTTTCACTAATAGGACAAAAACTCATAATAATACAAAGAATCCTGAGAATTTTTGTCGTTCGTTTTATTGTGCTCACAGTGAAACAGACATTATACAGAGTAAAAAGAAGTAATAACACTCCCCACCACAAACACACGCGCACACACACACATATACACACACACACACACACACACACACACTCATTAGCCTCACCCCTGCCTTTAACATGCCATAATTAGGAAATAACTTTGGTCCGATTTGATTGCTCTTCATTTGCTCCCTCCCCAATGAGTAGTGATTAAATTATGCATATAAATAAGCCACTTACTAATTAAACGAGCCAACGGGCAATTATTATTCAATTGTATGTAATTTCTTCTCATTTAAAAGGTAAATGAAAGCTGAGTGTACTATTACAGCATTTCTCTATAAACGCCTATTAAAACTTGAGACCCTAGCTGATAACTGTATCTGTAATTGTGATTAAATAACGTGAAAAGCGTTTAAATAAAAACACCCTAACTGAGCAACACATAATGTGAAAATTCAATATTTAAAAGTAGATCATGTTCTGTGTATGTTAGGTAAGATGACAGGAAAAGACAGTTTCTGTTGGGTGGGTGCTGAACAATGCTGTCCTCTAGAGGAGAGTATAACCCCCCCCCCCTTTTAGTGAGCGCAAATCTACAAGATACAGCTGTAGACGGATCACAGAACAACCACTGCTACAGGAAACCTCAAAACTTGAAGGTTTAGCGTGCATGAAGATAACCAATGTCTCCAATGCATACAAGAAAAGAATAAAGATATAAATAGTTTAAGAGGTCTCATCCAAGGCGCAGCCTATGAATAGCCTCGGGGCTTAAGTCAATGAGAACAATTTGCCACGATATTATTCCTACCACGGCGTGGCTTGTAGTCGGGTCAGAAGCCAAATATAGACTAAGGCTAAGCTATGAAGAGGCTGTGTGGATCCAGAACAGGTTAGATGCATTATATGACATAAAGGAATCTATTTCTGGCTTGTTGTAATGCATGATTTCTGCGTCAGACTCGTGTTTGTCGCCTCCTGTCGCATCTCTCTCTCTCCGCCGGCTAAACTGGTCCGGCAGTGAGACCTAACCCGGTGTTAATGAGCCCTTCCCCCAGCTGCTCAGGACTCCCCAGCTGCTAAATATCGCTGTAGAGCCGAAAATGAAGAAGCGGAGATCCGAGCCACGGGGCTGGGAGTCTCTCTCTCTATTTACGGAGTCACATGGAAGTTAAACGGGATTTGTTAAAAAGCTTTCGGCCATATGTAGGTTCATGGAGGAATGGCCCCGCCCTTTACCTTTGTACTGGTTGTACTGGTGGAGGCTGAGACGCCTAACACCGCCACTTTGATATTATTGAGGCCTCATGATATATCTTAAACAGACATTTAAAATCAGACCAATCACTTCCTATAGATAATAATAATAATAATAATAATAATAATAATAATAACGATGATGATGATTATTATTATTAATAACCAACATTAACAAACTTTTGTATACAATTTATACATATTTTGATATTTTTTTAGATATCTATAAAATAGGACGTGGATGATAGATGAATAGATAGATAGACTTTTAAGATCTAAATATAGAAATAAAACGTCTGACTAGCAAAAACACTTTGTTTGTTTGTTTGTTTGTTTGTTGTTTGCTTGTTTGATCGTTGAATATGTTTTCCTCACTCACTCAGATGGAGTTGTCTCCTAGGCAGAGGCCTATATTGCAAACATCAAAGCGACTTAATGAATTGGAGATCGTGAAACGCATTATAAAATCACACAGCAAACTCGGTCTCTGGTGGGTATTTCCTATCTGTCACCCTTTCCCAAAACTTGATTGGTGGTTGTCATTGGCGACGCGGGCGATGACGTGTCTAATTCCAGAGCACGTGGGTGGCGAAGAGCGGCGCTCCCATAAACAAAGACACATTGGCGCGGCGCGCTAGTCTGGAGCGGAGCACCGCGGACGCCTTGATTTTCTCCACTGTCTTACAGCCTCTACTTCTAGCTCGTACTGGACATTTTCACTCCCGTATATATACATACATATTTTTGTCCCAGACTGACAGTGTATGGATACGATACAACTTTTCTGATGGTGATTTAAAGGTACGTCATCGCTATGATTTTTCTTTTTTGCCTGCATGCATTTCCCCACCTGTCTTTTCTTTAAACTGCTGTGTAGATGATCGCAAAAAATGTTGGATACGAATTTCATAAATCTGTGCACACTAGGCGGTTTTGAATGTTAAATCAAGAGTTGATGAAGACGCGGAGGTGCCATTGCGCGCAGACACGAGTGAAAGGCACTTGCTCGAGTTTTACTGGTTTACTCTGAACGTCCAGCAAACAAGCTGCAACTTCACCAAATGACCCATTGTTGTATGATACATCCGGTGCTGAATTTGCTTGAATTATTATTAACTAGTGTCCAGATAAATCTTAGAATCTTGCATTAACTCGTGCAGTAGTTATTTAAAGTCCATCCGGGCATTGATGGAAATTGCATGTGTCATTTTAGCAATAGGGATTTTTCAAAACATAAAACTTGACTTTTCTCTCAGACTGGTCCACCTCGTTTTTGAATTACACACTATCAAGGCTGTAATGTGGCTTTGAAGTGACGGATTACAGTTAGTTTAACGTTGTCAGTGCTCAATGGTAACAGGTTTAACTTTTTTCATTCAAGTACATTGGCATTGCTCATCTGAGTCAAAAGTTGTGTTTTACATCAGGGAAGCGATTCCAGCAACCGGACTGCTGTTCTTGAACCCTGCTTTGTTATCTGAAGCTGACAGCATCGTACATTTTGAGTGGCGACCAAGAGGAGTCCCACGGTTGAAGGTAATGAAATCTGAGAGGAAATGTTTTTGCTAAATGAGCTGTAAAGTAAGAGAGATCACTGCAAAGTTGTATTAAAGGGCATTATGTGGACTCTATTTAACCAACTGTAGCACATACTATTATGTCTGTGAAATATTGCCTAAAGTTAAATCAAAGCTTGGTCTTTGTGTAGTCTAGCTGTACTGTAAAAGTTACAATAAAACAGACATTTTGTTCTGCAGTAATACATGAAATATTTTCAACTCTGTTAAATGTTCATTAAAGCGTTCATTGTATATCAATTTATTTACCCTTTATCAAATTATTTTGCAGCCATGCCCTGCGTTCAGGCTCAGTACGGCTCGTCGCCGCAGGGCGCGAGTCCTGCCTCGCAGAGCTACAGCTACCACACCAGCGGCGAGTACAGCTGCGACTTCCTAACACCCGAGTTCGTCAAGTTCAGCATGGATCTGACCAACACAGAGATCACGGCCGCCACCACGTCTCTACCCAGCTTTAGCACGTTTGTGGACAGCTACAACCCTGGCTACGATGTGAAACCTCCGCCGTGTCTGTACCAGGTGCCACCTGCGCACGCCTCCGAACAGCCCTCTATCAAAGTCGAGGATGTCTCCATGCACGGGTACCACCACCATCATCACCACCACCCGCACCCTCATCAGCAGCAGCCGCAGGCTCACCTGGGCCCACCGTCGGAGGATGTGATGGCACACTCGGGTTCTGTTTATTTCAAACCGTCTGCTTCACCACACGCGCCTGGCGGCGGCCCTAACTTCCAGGTGCAGCCGAGCCATGTGTGGGAAGACGCGAGCTCCCTGCACGCCTTCCACCAGAACTACGTGGCGGCCGCGTCGCACGCAATGGAGCAGCGCAAGAACCCAGTGTCGCGCCTCTCGCTCTTCTCCTTTAAGCAGTCGCCCCCGGGGACGCCCGTGTCCAGCTGCCAGATGCGTTTTGACGGCCCGCTCCATGTGGCTATGAGTCACGAGGGCCCAGGCGCGCACCGGGCGCTGGACGGTCAAAGCTTTGCCGTACCCGGCGCTGTGCGGAAACAGGCGGGAGTCGCCTTCCCTCATTCTCTGCAGCTCGGGCACGGACACCAGCTCCTTGACGCGCAGATGCCATCGCCACCATCCAGAGGATCCCCGTCCAACGAGGGTATGTGCGCCGTGTGCGGGGATAACGCAGCGTGCCAGCATTACGGCGTGCGCACATGCGAGGGATGCAAAGGATTCTTCAAGGTGAGCGCAGTTAAAGTGGTCTTAATTATGGCGAAATTGACGGATGGGGCATTGAATACCGGCCTAATCATTAGCACTGTCCTTAGTGTTGGAGTGTAACTACATCTATGGCACCTGTTGAACCTTTTATCTTACTCCCCTAAGGTTTGTTTGAGCAAAATATAAGTATTAAAAAGTGCATAGTATTTATTATTACTTTAGGCGATGTTTTTGCACAAACAAAATCTGATGAGCATAAGGAGAATCCCAAAATACGCTTACTGTGCTTAATGAACCATCCATAGAGTTAATTAAATACTGTAAGACTTTACTCATCGCTGGATAAGTTCGTTTAATTTTTGTCTTTTTTTTCTGAGCTTTTTTATTATACAATAAATCCCTGTTATCTCGATGATGATTATATTGATCAGAGAGCTTTTCAAACGAAGAATTAAGGAATTTGTGCACAAATTTTAGATGACATTATAAAATAAGATGTCTTTTCTCTTTCTGCTTTTGGATCACCCCAGCGCACTGTGCAGAAGAATGCGAAATACGTGTGTCTGGCGAACAAAAACTGTCCTGTTGATAAGCGCCGGAGAAACAGATGTCAGTACTGCCGCTTCCAAAAGTGCCTAGTTGTCGGGATGGTTAAAGAAGGTAAATGTTGCTGAAAATGAAAAAAAAAAAAAACGACAATTAAATGAACGCACATTCCCAGTGTATCTCAATCTCCATACGCCGTAATTAATTGTTTGGGACATTTGTCAACACCTTTCTTCTTTTGGCAAGTAAACTTAAATGACTGTTTAGAAACGCTAATAATCTATAAACGTATTTGGGTCATTAAAAATAATAAAATTTCGACTTACAAAAAGTTTAGAAATTAATATTACTATTTTCATTCAGTGATTCACAAGCATTGCATTTTTTCCCTCCATTTTATAAATACAGTTGTTCGGACTGCCAGTCTGAAGGGCCGAAGAGGTCGTTTACCCTCCAAACCTAAAAGTCCACCGGATGCGGCTCCTCCATCACCCCCAGTCAGCCTCCTCAGTGCGCTGGTCCGAGCTCATGTGGACTCCAACCCCAACATGTCCAATCTGGATTACTCGAGGGTGAATCTCATTTTATTGACTCTCAAGCAGCAGTAGTGTATAACACTTACAGTAATGACTTAAAGTTCTTTACAAGAACTTGGTGGTAGTTAATACAATATTGCAAAAGTTAACCAACGCTATTCCATGTTTAGACAATGAGCTTTGTGCTATGTGATCCTATATTCATGTGAACGTTTTTTTGTTGTTGCTTTTTAAATATGAAGTTTATGTTAAATTTAAATATAATTTCGTTTGCTATGTAAATATTTCTAAATTATGCGTTATTAACTTTATGTAAACATTTCAAGGAGCCTGCATATGAGCTTATTAATACAGGCTCAATAAAGCAGGTTAATGCAATTAGGAAGTAGGGCACTGCTCTTCCTAGTAAAGGACTTCAGTGATTTCACAGCTGATCTATTTTAGAAGAGATGCCCATTAAGCCGCCACGTTGTTTGCAACTAAAATTGCATTTGCAGTTTCACGCAGGTCCTGAATACCAGCTGACCGGGGATGACACGCAGCACGTTCAGCAGTTTTATGACCTGCTCACGGGATCGATGGAGATTATCCGCGGCTGGGCCGAGAAGATCCCGAGCTTCACCGAGCTGCCCAAACAGGACCAGGACCTCCTTTTCGAGTCCGCCTTTCTCGAGCTCTTCGTTCTGCGCCTCGCCTACAGGTAAAACAACAACAACAATGATAATAATAGCAATAATAATAATAATAATAATAATAATAATAATAATTCCTAAAATACACATAAACAAAATTTCTAGGTCTTCTTCCTCGTTTTCTTCTTCTTCTTCTTCTTCTTCTTCTTATTATTATTATTATTATTATTATTATTATTTAATAATAATAATAATAATAATAATACTTCCATACAAGTTTGCCACTGTTTTCTAATAAAGAAATAGAACAGTCGATCAAATTACTTTTAACAAGTCAAAAAGCAAGTAGCACAACGAGTAGAATTAAATATTAATAAGGCTACAGTATTAGTAAAAAAGGCACTGAAAGTACCTTGGCATATCGCTGTATGTGTGCCCTTATCATTTCCACCAACTCATTTAATTTGTTACCTTACACGCGAAATGTATTAAAAAAAAAAAAATACTTTCTGGGTAATTGATACACACTAACGTAGAAAGTTGCACACTTGAGAGGATCACTCCAACAACAAGCACTGGTACTGTTCAGTACCCTACTGTTCAATATTCTTATGATCTCTTATTAACATGTAAAGTAATTTATTGCCCTGCTTTCAGGGAGCTTGTGTTCAGTGTGCTTCTCTTTGCGTTGTAATGCTGATGGAAAACTCGGTTCAGTGTGCTCATTTTTTTTCTTCTTCTTTCCCTCTCAGGTCCAATCCAATGGAAGGGAAGCTGATCTTCTGTAACGGAGTGGTGATGCACCGGCTTCAGTGTGTGCGCGGTTTCGGCGAGTGGATCGACGCCATCGTGGAATTCTCCTCCAACCTGCAGAGTATGAACGTGGACATCTCGGCCTTCTCCTGTATCGCCGCGCTTGCCATGGTCACAGGTGCGGGGAACATGTATCCAAAACCTTCATGCATTTGCAACTTTTATCACTTGATGTTTTTTCCCTTTCTTAGTAAGGGCTGCACAGGAAACATTAATTTGGCAACCATGCAGTGTAATGGGTTTATCTAACACATCAAAAGGATGTTAGGTCACTGTTCAAAACAGCTATTAGTTTATTCGTAGGTTTAGCCCATTTACCAAGGCTATATATGTGTGCGTGCGGATTCCCTCCAGATTTTCTCTAACCTCCCCAAACCATGGATTATGGAGACCTGGAGACCTGGCTATGATAAATTGCCCTAGGTGTGTGTGCGTGTGTGTGCGCGCGCGCGCGCGCCCTGAATTTCCACGCTCATTGTTCCACCAGGATAGTGACCAGATTAACGTAGTAACTGATGATGAACCAATCTGCCATATCCAAGCAACATGTCGTTTTGCCGATTTCATAAGATAAATCAACACAGGCAAGAAAAAAACAACAACATATGCACATTAAGCGCGCCATAAATACAAAGCTTAAACTTTTTCTTTTATTCACCAGTGCAAATGATTTGACATTTTCAGTTATGAAAGTTTGTAAATATACTAGTGTGTATACAAAACCCGCTGATCTGTTTCCATTGCATGCTTTTGCAGAGAGACATGGACTTAAGGAGCCGAAGAAAGTCGAGGAACTCCAAAACAAGATAGTGAACTGTTTGAAGGACCAGGTGGCGTTTAACGGCGCTGCTCTTAACCGCCCGAACTACCTGTCCAAGCTGCTGGGGAAGCTGCCAGAGCTGCGCACTTTGTGCACACAGGGCCTGCAGCGCATCTTCTACCTGAAACTGGAAGACCTGGTTCCTCCTCCAGCAATAATCGACAAACTGTTCCTCGACACGCTGCCCTTTTAAAAAATCAACTACAGCAACAACAATGAAAGACAGAGACTTTTTTCGCAAAAGACCTCAACGAACTTCCATAGACTCCTTTTAAGAGTCAGCTACTGAAGTTTTTTTTTTATTATTATTTTTATTATATTATTGTTATTATTTTCATTTCACGAATCAAGGACACTGGCAGTCCATGTTGGTATAAGGAACGCACACACACGCGCGCGCACACAAACACTCTCTTATGCATTTTTATTTCAACCCTCTTTGCAATTTTATGCCATTATATTAATCGACCCGTAAAATAAGAGAGAGAGAGGGCTCAGTTCTGAACTTACTCTTGGACTGCTGTTAACAAAATAAATCTCAAAAGAAATAACTCTGTTTATTGACTCCAAAAACATTTTTACATCATTGGAAAACGCACGAGATGTATTATAATCTTGTTATACCGCATACACGATAGTTGTGTCACCGAAGTGTATAAAGAGGGCACGTTTCATTCTTTCTTTCTTTCTTTCTTTTTTCTATTTTTTTCTTTCTTTCTTTTGTTTATGAATTTTGCCTGTGTATTTCTGTCAGGATCAGAGAAGAGGCCACGCATGTTGTAGAGGACTATAGGCACTTGCTATCGAGGTGATGCTGTCTATATAAAACATGATTATTCATATTATTCCGGACACTATGTAGTCTGCTAGATTTTATATAAAAAAAAAAAGAAAAGAAAAGAAAGAGGGTGGGTGGGTGAAAGAGATAATTCGTAGTACTGGGACAACCTTTATGTATAGAACATGTGGAGGAGGCGAAAATAATATTTAATCTGTATATAGGTAAAGAAAAAAAACAGAAAGGACCCATAGTGTTTGTAAGACTGTCAGCCATTCCTTGTTTGTATGTGTTGTATGTACTGTTGCTGTTTAATATAAATGTTTCTATATTTATGATTTTCTGTTGCAAAGATCTTAGAAGCATGGTGTAGTTTGGATGATTTCAGAAACATTCACCTTGTCCTTGTTTTGTTTTGTTTTGTTTTGTTTTGTTTTGTTTTTATGTCAGAGAGTTACGATTTCGTTTCCCATCTAAACGGTTACGTCATTCTGTATGTATATGTACATATATACATATATATTCATATAGGTGTGTGCAGAGCATCACTGCCCTTTTCTATGGTGTAATTTCAATCCCAATTCGAATAAAACTTAACGCGGAAAGGAATATTTAATGTTTACAAATAAAACTTTTAAACCTTTCTTTTCTTTCTTCAGGCGCAGTTTTTCTCAATTGCTTAATAAACAGCGACTATTCTTGCTTAAATACAATTATTAAAAGAAACAAGAAAAAAAGGTTTTCATATTAGAAGTACACTAATCAGGTTAACCTTAAACAAATCAGATCACAGGACAGTTATATAATCAAACGGACATGGATGTAATTTGGGATTAGTGCTACACGAAGAGTCGAGGCTGATATTTAATAGAATGTAATTATTTTCTGACATTTAGATCTCATTCGTTTTTATAGACAATTAATCAGAACCAAACTGCAATTAGTCATTTATGGCAGAGCTCCTATTGCCAGAATAACGTTGTTTTGGATTTAAGAGAAAATGTAATGTCTTCTTATATAGCTAGTACTTTTTATTTAAAGTACGTACGAATTCACCAACGCAAACCAAAGGTTTGCATAGAGAGTTAAAGCTTAAATTATTCGTTCGAATCGTAAGAGTTTACTTAACTATTTAATAATTTCGATTAGTTTATTATTACTGTAATTATTTTCACAATAAAATAAAGCAGCAACATTTCAGCTCGTCGGTGTAAAGCATAAAAACAGCAAACGTCCAATCAATTAAACTACAATAATGATCTTCACCTCTTGAGAATAATAAAGGACAGAGACGTAAAGTATAAAATAAGAAGAAACTCAAAACAAGTTCAGCGATTTTTACGAATCACATTTTGGACAAGAACAGTCTTCCTAGTCACAAAACTGACACAATTTTAAATAATAAAAATAGAGTATCAATCAAAACTATTTAGCAATGATAAAGCGAATATTCGGCATTTTGACGCTTCGTAGAAAAAAAAAATCACGATGCACAAAAAGATAAAGTTCTTTTGCAAGTTCAGCTTTAGTGACACTTAATCACAATAATATCCGAGAATAAATGTACATTAGATAACCCGCCCAGATTTAAGATTTTCAAATAGTATATTTTCAAACAATAATAATAATAATAATAATAATAATAGCAAAAATAAATTAGACGGAAATGAAACAAACAAACAAACTAACTAATAAATAAATGAATAAATAAATAAATAAATAAAAAGGAAAAGACTGCAGATCTGAATCTTAATTGACCGAAAATTACAGCACACGCAAATATTTTACGACATTTCTTTTAAAATGTTAAAATACTCTACAAATAATTAAATTGTGAGTTTCTATAGAGTTATTCCAACATAGGAGCTCCCATCTTTCATATTTCTCATTTCCTAAAACATTACATTGTGGCTGGAACTCAGTTTGCTCTTGCAGCAGTAGCGCATTTTTGTTATAACGCACATAAAATTATTATTATTATTATTTTATTATGTTGAATCAGCTGCTCCTGCTACTTAATGTCTGCAGAAATCCATTGAGTCATATTTTTGTTTTTTTTAATCCCCAAATATACATGTCGTATTTCCAGACATTTTTAAAATGCATAATTATGATTGTGTTGTTGGTGTCGGGATTAGATGTGCATTTTAATTAATTATTAATTTTCATGATATTCATTATTAAAATGAAATTTGTAATTTACATATAAGCTACATCGATTGTAATGAATATGGCTCAAAAAGGCTGACTGGCTCGTTATAACGAGATACAGCTTTTATTTTACACAGTACGTTATTGTTGTTTGCATTGTCTTGAGATTTCCCATCTACGAATAATTTATTAAAATCTCAAAAGTGAGACTAGGCAAAGATCTCGTGGCACTACAGGAAGTTCCATAAACGTCTTTTTCTCAGTCTGCTACATTCATATTAATCTCTCCTATACTATTCTAAGAGTTGTTTTATCACAATCAATACATGGCATTAAAACAGAGGCTGACTAACTAAAGAGAAAACCCTCGAGGATAATAATGCGCTTAAAAAAACTTTGAATTAACATCTGTGTTGAATTTGTTCTGTATCGAGTAAATGAAAACTTCTATCACTTTATCGGGAAAATAATCGGGACATGGATAAACAGCATGAATTCAATAATTCTGTGATTATTACCCTGAGAAAATTTTCTCTGCAATAACATTATTTCTGAAAACTTATAGTTAATCAGGTGGCGCACGGTGGCGCAGCGGGGAGTGTTAATAACGCATAGCTCCACCCTGAGCTCGGAGCTTTACCTACGTTTCCTGCGCGCCTGTGGCTCATTTGGTTACTCTAAATTGGCCCTGGTATGAATCGGTTTGTGAATGTGTGTGTGTGTGTGTGTGTGTGTACATCGTGCCATGTGATGGACTGGTGTAACATCCAGGACGTATTCCCGGCACGCTCTCAGTGTTTCGGGCTCTGCAGCCACGGCCAGCCATAACCGGGATAAAGTGTGTACTGATTATGAATGAATGATTGCATTAAGCAAGAATTGGAATGGCTACCAGATTGGGTGAGAATAAGGAACTCTGAAAAATAATGGTGAAGTCAGGAAAACAATGGCTCACGGACATGAATTTCTATAGGAGATCCTGAAAAACGCATTTATTTGATCTAATAGTCAATATATATATTAACTTGGGTTTACATCTAATTATAAGTATTTTGTCAGTTTTTTTCAAATTGTCAGTTAATATTCAGATACTCTTGTTTAAGTGCTTTAAATCCCAAGTCACTCCCTATTTTTTTGTAGTTTTCATTGATATCCTACTATTGACTCTCAAATAATGAGCATGAGCTAGACTTTTTCATGTCACTCTTATTTTTTTGTCTTTTTAATATGTATCTTTCACCACTGAAATGTGAATATGGTGTAACTTGATGATACCTAATTGCATAATAATTTCCTTTTAGATTAAAGCGTTAGAGATACAATATAAGCACTTTTATTAGTAAAAGATACATACACTAAAGGTCACAGAGATGTGCATTTGCTGTGAGCATAGAACCTCTGCACCAAGGAACAGTGCAGTTTAGAACCATTATTAAGAGTGTATTCATGCAGCTGCTTCCTATGAGACATACTGCATACAGGGTACAGAAACCATGCACTTACAGGGTAAGTATTGAATCGTTGGGTATCCAGGACAACATCCTTTCCTTTTCCTTTCTATGTATCTCTAATTTACTTCCTCAGCAATGACATGGGCTTCTCTTCACATGATGTTCTCACAAAGCAGAGACCTGTCTGAATAATTAGATCATTGAGACAAAAAAAAAGAGAAAAGAGACTAATTCCAAGTCAAATTAAGATTGCGCTCAAAAGCGCTTTGCTGACATTTAGCAGATCTGTGTGTAAGTGTGTGTGTGTGTGGGGGGGGATGCTTTCACTCTGTGTTGACTGAAGTAATCGGTTTGGTTGGTGAAAGCCTAATCTGTGCACAATGGGGGTGAAAAAAAGAGGACATGTAGACTTGTGAGAATTACACATGTTAAGGGATTTTCACTCAAGCTTTGAGAAGTTTAAAATAAGGAGACATAGCCTTTTTACATTGCCTTCATCCACACTGACAGATTATGGAGGGAAATGAGGAAATATCATGTGCTCTCATGCTCCCTTTCCTCGCCTGCTTCTGCAGATAAAGAGAAAGATGACACCGGAGACACAGAAATAACACATGCTCAGCCCTGCATGCAGCACTAAAGCAGATCCCACAGCTGCTTGCTCTTAAGTGCACAGACAGGTAGCCAGAGAGCTGCGAAATTATAATGCAGTGGGCCACTTTAAGAGCCGGTGGAGAACCCGAGAGGTCTAGTTTTAGTACTAAGAGGTCTAAAGCACTGTCATTAAATGGTACAGCAATACTTTGTGGAACTTAGTGTGCCCTCTGAGTGAGTAGGGGTCACCAGATAGGTCACCGCCGAGTGACGTCCAGCACTTGTTAAAGTGGCCCAATTCACCAGAAAATGTGTGGTGCAATCCGAAGAAGAGTTCAGCTGGGCACATCACTGCCCAGTTCTTGTGATGAAGGAGCAAAGAACCCAGTGCAACACTTCCACCTTTTCTTACATAACAGTTTTATGTAAGATGGTGTTTATTTATTTTCTGCATGAATACAATTGTCATAAGGATTAAATAATATTAGTCTTTAATGTGCTTATGCTATATATATACACACAAATATTAATAAAAGGGGAATATGAATCAAATATTAGCATTGCATGTATAAAACTGATAATCTGTATCACTTTATTAATTTGCAAACAATTCTGCCTGGCAAGTGCCTGGCATTGCACATTATTTAGATTGTCTGGCTTTTCAGCTGTTGATTATGTTTAGTATAGCAAATTTAAATCCAGCCACTTAAATCCATCTATACAATTAACGATATGATATTAAATGTGATATGTTGTTTGAATCAATAACAAGCTGCTTCCTGATAGTTTGTATAGTAGCTACATTTGAATATCCAAATTAAATATTACTGGAAATCTTAAAAATAATAATCTAAAAAAAGTCCTGGATTCCCCGTATCATGCACATTTGTTCCTGCTCTTACATGTTCTCTTCAACTTAGGAAATGTTGTTAGGGCCTGATTAATTTAATCAGGTGTATTGGGTGCAAGACAGAGGATTCTCTGGGATCATGGATGGGAACCTGTATACCTGTATACAACCTGTATAAGACACCAGCCAGTTGTCTAGAATATACTCTAGACAACTGGCTGGTGTCTTATGCTGTGTGTAAGCATCTTTAAAAAACTCTGAGATGATGTAAAATGGTAATGACAAATAGAATAGTGGGAGATAGTGGGAGCATGTTACCCGATCATGTCATCATGTTTTAGATAAAAATCTGTGTTTGCTAGGATATGTAATTCAAGCAACCTGTATACTCACAAAGTGAGGGGTTTTATTAACTCTTGCATAGCTAAATAATTTAAAGTGGCTGAGCTAAGATTGGAACTATACATTCATTACATACACAATAACAAACAATATAGCAAATAACCTTTCAAAATTGTAGTTATGAATGAATAAATCCTTAAACTTAAATCTTTATGTGAATTATTAACTGCTCACGCTCAGGCCCTAATGAGACTCAGGTGCACTTGGAGGGTAAAGCCATTAAACTTATAGATGAAAGACTCAAAGGCAGTTCGTTATTACGGCAAAACAAATATATGGTGTGCTTAAAATGCCTAATTAGAATGAGTAAGGATTTTAAGTTCAGATTAAATTACCAGTACCAGATCGGCTACGTTTAGGATTCCTGAAACTGCTAAATTCCTGTGATTTTTATGCACAATATGTAATTTTTTAAAATTTATAAAATAATTTTTTTGGTTAATAGAATAGTGTAAAGAACAGCAACTAAGAAACCCTCTAGTTCTGTTGGTGGAAACACATTGCTGAGGAGAGACATCAGAGGATAAGGGCCAGGCTGGTTTTATCTGGTAGGAAGGATAGATAACTCAAATAATCACTTTTTACAACCACGGTGAGCAGAAAAGCATCTCAGACTACATCAACTACAAGTTGATCATTAAAGGTGACCTATCATGCAAAATTCATTCTTTCAGATGCACACACACACACACACACACACACACACACACACACACACACACACACACACACACAC
>JAQMYJ010000036.1:25713643-25726586 GCA_030014305.1 Clarias laeviceps | reverse complement strand
CATTCCTGCCGTTATACCCCAATCTCACCTATGCGGTTTGACGATGCGAGGATCGACACGCAGAAAGATGGAAACCTAATCACGGCACCGAAACTTATTATGGCTACTGCGCGAACCCGCGTAGGTGAGAGAGGGGTATTATTAGCATGAGGAATCACAAAGGAGTTTTCATTTTCCGCAATGTAAAAGTACTCAGAAAGTAACGCAGTAATGTAACTGATTACTTTTTGAAGACAGTAATTTTGTAATTTAATTAGTTACTTTATAAACTAACATCCCCCAACACTGGTTATAAGTAATAAAGAAATAATAAATGTTTATTCATTTTTCTATGGTTTATTTACAAAATAATAACAGCACTGATCTGTCAAAACCCATACTTGTTTGCCCTTATGTTTCTTCAACCTTTCCTTTCTTTACCTGACAAAGCAGAGACGTGTGTGCCAGTGACTCCAGCGAGAGGGGGTAGGGGGAATATTTCTCTGCTTTGACATGCCTGATGTTGAAAGTTCAAGCAGAAAACCAATTACAATGAGCACCACAAAGCCCCGAGCCCCTCCTTCCTCTCCAGACAATAAAACAAGAAAAACAGGAGAAAATGACGCACACTGGATGCTCATGAACTGAGGACGGTGAGCTAAACTGTCTCTATGCTCGGAGATCGGATCTTACAGCCGGTGTTTGCTGCAGAACTTCTCAGTAGCTTTGCTCAAATGAAAATCAAATCAAGTTAGGATTAGAGAATAAAAGAGTGTGGTTTAGTGTAAGCTATCCCATCAGAGCTACTTTCCTAGTCATCAAATCAAAAGCTTTAAATCAGCACAGTGCTAGTAGCCTTATTACCTCCAATGTGCCTATGACTTCTGATGGAAAAAAGGCAGATTATTATGTAAAATATTTAATGAAATGCATTTGAATTTGATTCTCTCATGTACATTTTAGTTGCACACAATTATTAAAGTAGTCGCTCACATATTTCTCAGCTTTATATGCTTCCTCCAGGTCCGGTCATACCGCGATCCAGAGGTGAGATGCATCCTGAATGGGATGGCAGTACATTGCACAGCACCATACACAAACATTCACACACTGGGGTAATTTACATTCAACAATCAACCCACAAAAAATTTTCAGGATGTCACAAAACCCAGTGGCAACTCACATGAAGACAAGGAGAACACATAGAGAGTAATCTCAGAATCAATGCAGGGACAATAGAGCTGTGTAGTAGTAAAGATATTCCTCACTCACTCATCATATATACCGCTTTATCCTGTATTCAGGGTCGCATGGTGTCTGGAGTCTATCCCAGGCTTAGGGCATCCCAGGCATAAGTACCCCTTGTGCTGCCTGGGCAACATGACTCTGGAGGTGTGGTAAGGTGTGGTGTCTGGCATCAGGACGTTGACAGCGGATCCTTTGGGTGCTGTTGGCTTGGGGCTTTCATAACCAGACTTTTTGACCAGTGCATCCCATAGGGGCTCAATCAAATTTGGAAAGTTTGGAAGCTGGGTCAGGATCGTTGGGCCCTTTGCCTGCTGGGTTGTGAACACTGCAGGCTGTGATGCACTGGATTTTCTAATACCGTCTTAGCATAGCCAACATTGACTTTTTTCAGGAGTTTGTTCTGCATTGGCCATTATGTGGAATCAGACTGGACAGGCTAGACATTGGTCCCCACAGTCATACCTAGGGTGCCCATGATCCTTTACTGGTATATAATCGATAATTAATGTTATTCACATGGTGGTGGTGTTCGTGTTGTGGCTGATTGGTGCACATTTACTAAAGCAACAGACACGGGTATGTCCTTGTAAATGTTCTCTGAATTATTGATTAGACAAATCATTTATGATGATAGTCGAGAACATGCAAAATTTCACCTAAATTTTGTTGCATGATAAATGTTATATAACTCAAATAAAAGTGTATGAAAATTAAAAACATAATACTGCAAGCAAAAGTGTGAAAAAACGTATATTGTGATTTGTATGATATTTTACACTTGAATAATCAGTGTGTGAGTAACTTAATAAATAAGCTACTTATTATTCATCATACCATCACCATCAAGTTTTCGCCAAATCTACATACTGCACAATAAAATCTTCAGTGTTGATTAAACACTTCTAGAGTGTAATCTGGGTTGCAATCTGAGGACAGTGAATTAGTTGTGAATTAAATTAGGTGACATAAGTTTTGCTTCCCATATATTAATACTATATTCATCCATCCATCTATGAACCTCAGTAGTCCAACTAGAGACCGCGGAGGCCAATCAGGACCGTTGTATTTATTCCATTGTATTTATTCCATTGTATTTATTCCAATTTGTAGAACTCTGGTCAACACTTACAGGCACTAAGCCACCGTGCCGCCATTAATACTTTATAATAATATTGAATGACAGCGCTTTTACAAGACTATGTGTATTATCCAAATGTGACATCTGTTCTGTTCTAAAATTTGATGAATTGAAATCTGACTGAATCTGCTCTTATGAAGTGGGGACGAGACAACCAAAAGGTGTGCATGTGTGTTTGTGTGTATGTCTGTCTGTGTGTGCATGTGTGTATACACCAGAGAGAGAGACTTAACTGGGCTTTGTCACCTCAGAGGGAGAGATTAAGAGCGGGCGCATGTCAAACCCCAGTCGAACCCAGCGCAATAAAACACCTGCCACCTCCACACACAGACTTAACACATACAGAAAACAGAACAAACCCGGCCATCTAGACTTAACACCACAGCACACAATCAGCAAGGCCCCCTGTGCCAAACACAGCAGCGCACACAGTGAGGGGGAAAAGAGCCAGATGGGAACCTCAGCTCAGATCAGCCTTTTCAAAAAAACATATTTTCAGAACAAAACATGGTACATTTCCTGATGTACTGTTACGATATGAACTTGATCCAAGCAACCTCCATCTACTGTATAAATTTTGTTGCATTTAGTCATTTCACTCAGTTATCAGCGTCGTTATTGGTTCAACGTGAATAATATTTTCCCTCTTTATTGAAAAAAATATATATATTTTTGTGTTTAGTGTGGCTTTTGTGAGTTTCTTCAAGTGCTTCTGTGATGTAGTACTTTTATTTATATCTTTACATTTCATTTTTAATATGTTAGGTTTTATCTCTAAGTTTAAAAGGCTGTAAGAGTCACCTGGAAATGTTCTTGTGTGGATACGCAGGCAAGCCAAGACCTATGCTTAAAAGTCACACTTGTGTGCAATAAACAACTAAAAACCCTGCCAGTCACCTTTCTTTGTCGCACTTCATACAGTACATGTGGGTTCAGTGGAGCTAAAAAGCAACTAATATTTTTTGGGGAATTTTACTCTTTTTGGCTAATGGTTATTCTCTGACACATACTTTAATTTGAAAACCACTGTATAAATAATATTATTATAAAACAACTTTAAACTTCCACCTTTTGAGCAAAGCACAACATGTAGCTGGCAGATTTTTAAGCAAAAGCCAACATGCTGTGAAGAGCCAGTCATATCGCTTCTCTCTGTCACATGATCAGTGAAGAGAAGATAATCCTTTGCAAAACTAGAACTGTTTAAAATGTTCAAAGGATTTTGGAAGACTTTTAAACCAAGCAAAGGACATTTACATTCCAGCAGTAAAAAATTAAAGGTAAATGTCGCTTAATGTCTGTGATCTGTTCTGTGAAATCGGACATTATAAGATTTAGATGTTGTTCAATCACAATGCTATAAACTTAACAAAGCTACTGTATATAGGATACTGTACTGTAAGCACTGTGGTGAAGGACAAAAAAAAACAGTATTTAATGTAAAATATGAACAAGAGATTTGTGTATAAGAGACTAGAGATGCACACGCTGTGTGTGGAATGCTAATGTTTATCCGTTGCCTATCTGTGCTATGACATCATGACATCATGTACTGAAGTGAAAATAAATTGGTAGAGAAGGAAGCTGACGATGCTGTAAGCTGACACAGTTTATTGCTTGTAATGTTTCTCATAGTCTTCAACAATTGTTGAAACTGAAAAAAGTTTTGTTTGCATGAAAACCTAACACATTTTTTTCTTGATTTAATTTGCTGCCACTGCTTTCTGTTTGACTCTATGAGTATGAATTGGCTTCTTTTTTTTTTTAAATTACAACTCAACCATCATAGACTGATTTATCCATTTTGCCAAAACTGCAGAAGGTGGAGTTATAGAGTAAAGTTTAAAGATAACTGTTATACAATGTTTTTGGCTTTTGAGCTTTGAACACACCTTAGTGATTTATAGAAAAAATGCATTAAATATTTCCTAACAGTTTGCATTACTTCTGTCTTCTACAAAATTATCTGAACTCAGGCTGTAGAATTTATTTCAAATAACTTTTAAAAAAGACAAATATATATTTTAGACATAATCATCTTGCTTTTCAGTACAATTTACACTTTGTCCATCTTTCAACAAGCTTTCGTATTCCCGCATTAAAAATGTTTTAGGCTGAGCTGCGAGCCATGTATGCACCTCCGCCTTCACTTCTTTATCAAACGTGAATCTTCATACTCGTAGGGCTGCTTTCAGGGGAGCAAAGCGGTGAAAGTTTCATGTTGCAAGATCAGGTCTGTAAGGAGGATGCTTTAACACCCCAAAACAAATTTTTTGAGCATTGACAGTGTGGGCAAAAGTGTGCAGACGTGCCTTGTCATGCAAAATCACAACTCACTTGGATAGCAGTCCTCTGCGTTTAATCTGAAGTTTAGGCTTCAGCTCTTCAATAACCATCTTACTGTAACAAGTACTGTTGATTGTTAAACCTTTTTCCTGATAATGTTCCAATACAGGCCCTTGAGAATCATTGAAACTGTAAGCATCAATTTTCCAGTGGATGATTGACTTTTGGACTTTTCCTTGATTGGCAATTAAAGATGTTTCTGTTCCATATTTTGTAGTTTACTCCCAGTCTCATAGTGATTAATCTATGACCTGTCACCAGTAATGATTCTCTTTAAGAAACTTTCACCTTCCTTAGTGTATTGGTCCAACTTTTGTTTTGCAGATATCCAAACTCTTCTGTTTATGCTCTTTGTAGTTACTCGTGAGTTGTTTCAGCACAACGTACACCCTCAGACCACAAAACAATGCAAAAAAACAATCACTGCATGCTGCTCTTATTTTGTGCAAATCACAAATTGGGAATCCATTTTTTTTTCTCCCACCGCAGTTACAAATGAACTGATGTAACACATTCACATCCTGCACAGCAGGATGGGGTGACCGTAGCCTTGAACAGAAAGTGCTGATAAGACTGCAGATAATTTTTGACTCAACTTCATAAAAATAAATAAATAAATAAATAAAAAGAAAGAAAACTAAAGTTTTTCTTAAAAATAAAAAGAATGTTAAAATTTAGTCATATTTTGCTAATTTTGAATCTCATTTTGCTGTTAAACTGTTTATTTTATCTTAAACTTTATTAGCCAGTGTACTCCACTGAGTTTTTCCATTTTTTAACATTGCTAGCTAGCCTTGGTAATAGTGCTAATTGGTGTTTTGTGTTGCTGCTCACTCATCTATTTCAGTCTGAGTCAAATACTCAAGCACTTGCACTGTTAGCCACCAGTCATCAAGCAGCCATACAGCAACTCAACAGTGGTTGAATGGTTCTCGCTTGCCACAGCATGTGCTCTCCCTGAGCTTGCTTAATTACCTGGACTCCACTGGTTCAATTCATATTCTCCTCATCTCTCCATCTAATATTCAGAATACAAAATAGTATCTTATTGATCACCATATAAATTCTCCAGTGTTAATCGTGCCAAAAGTAAACCTTCTTTCCAGAGGTGTAAGTGTGTTGGGCATCTCGAAACACATTTTTATATAATATTTAACTCTCATTCAGTTACTTTGGATAATCTTCAAGGTTTCTTCAGATTCCAGAAAAAGTTAGCTTAGAAATATTTATTGGGAATATTGCATCATACATGTGCAGCAGCACAAGAATTTCAGGAATTTTAAGCAATTTCCCTCTGGGATTAATAAAGTTCTTTGAATCTTGAATCTTGAAAGAGACATTCAGGTGATTTTTAAAAGTCTTTGTAGTTACTCAGGAGTTTATAGAACCACGTCTATAAACATAATTAACATTCTCTTGACTTTGGTGGGTGTTGTGAATTTGCTGAAGTTGATTTTACAGTTTGTTGTTAAAAACTGAAAAATAGTAAATAGCAAGTTTCTTATAAGATGGTGAATTCAATTAAGCACACAGTATGGCATGGCATTCCCACACTATTCTTGCCAGTTGCCTTATTTCATGCTAGACTAGAATTAATGGTTCAGGAAAGAAATAAGAAATTAATTCACAAAAATAATTGATTTTGATGATTCATGTCCATATCACAAGTTTAGACATACACTGCCTGGCAAAATAAAATAAATAAATAAATCACACATGCTAAGATTTTATTCAGTCACCTTTAGCTTTCAATACAGCAAACAATGTGGTGGCCAGTTCATGTGCGAAAATGATTGATCATGCTCCCAGAACCACTCATTCACATTTTGAGTCCTGTATTATGCCTGTGACATCAGGAAAAGAAAAATTCACTGATGGGAAAACCTGGTCATTCAGTACATTTAGGTCATCAGCTGACTTAATTTTATTGCTACATAACTTTGCTGAGTCTAGACCTGACCAACTGAAGCAACCCCAGGTCATAACACAATGACCACTATGCATGATGGGTGCATTGCTTCATGCGCTTCCCTTTTTATCCTGACACACCCATCAATCTAGAATAGCGCCACTCTGGACTCATCAGACCACATGACCTTTTTCCATGGCTCCAAAGTCCAATCTTTATACTTCCTAACAAATTGAAGCCTTTTATCTGTTCTTAGTCTCACCAACAATGACTACACACTCATCACATTCTTTCACTATTTCTGACCACTTTTCTTCCACAAATCCTTCCAGTGCTGTCCTTCTAGGTTTTGATAATGTGTTGAACCCAGGTCCAGTAATTTCAAACATCTTTAGTTGTTTTCTTTGCTTGATGCAGCCCAATAATTTGACCTTTCTGAAATGGTGACTGCTTTTGGCCAGGCAATGTATGTGTTGATATATTTCATGCAAAACTTGAAATGGAAAGAAGTAAAGATAATGAAAGAGTTAAAAGACCACTCAAGAGATTTATACACCTGCCTTAGCAGTGTGTGCAAAGTAGTCAAAAAATCAGCTAGAATTCATGACCTGAAAAAGTAAAGAAGATTGCTGGAGAGGTCTAGTTGAAAAAAAAAAAAAAATCAGAAACAAAATAAAACTCTATAGCTGGCAAATGTCAGTGCAGAAAAAAGTAAATGTACATTGTTGTTGAGTTATTGAATAGGAAAATTAAAATTGAAATAGATCTTAATTTGTGAAGTCCTGTCAAAACGCACATAAACAAGCACACTCCTTACCCGTTCTAGGCCTAATGCATTGACTTAAGGTCATTGCCATTTCTCAGTCAAACTCAATACAGTCCATACAAAACATACTAAAATATTTAGAGAACTATTTAGCACCACAAGGGACTCTCTTTCTCTCTGAAACAAATCAAATCTAAAATCAATAAAATGTGTATGGCCAGGTAACAGTGTGGGAATAGTCACAGACCTACCCTTCGTCTAGACCATGTCTGCCAAATGCAAAGAGCAGTGCTAATTTCCAGCTCGTCTCTGATTGGCTGAGGCTGCGTTTCTGTGGCTTGTCATGGTTCGCACAGGTCAGTGACTGAGGCAGTGTAGCATGAAGCAAACTCTCTCTCTCTCTCTCTCTCTCTCTCTCTCTCTTTCTCTATATCTCCAGTGAGAGACACCTTAGGTCAGACAGCACAAAAAAAGGGCTATATAAAGAGAGAAAAAAAATCTAATAATAAAAAGTAAAAAATATACAAAAGAATAGAAAGACCAAGTAAATTAGATTAGAAAAGCAAAAACAGGAAATGAAGGTGGAAAAAAAAATCACTTTTAATGAAATTACTAGGAGAAAAATAAACGGATCATAGAAAGATACATTGAGAGATTTTGTTAAAATAAATGGGGACATACTGAGGAATGTGAGGAAAATGGAGAAATACAAAGATATGGAAAAACAACATTGAAATAAGCAGGGAAAATCGGAAAATTGGGATAGACAAGATTTAGAGAAATTTGACAATGTTACGGAATGATTGGATACAATGGGTAAGGAAAGTTAGTAGAAATGTTTTGGGCGAGGGTGGAAAATTAACAAAAGCTACTTTTTTTAATTTGAAGGTAAACGTCGGGAAATAATAACATGGAGAAAATTAATGGCAAAGGCAATTGTAGAAAAAAAGTAAAATAAAAAATTATAGAAAGGATGACCATAAAATTTGTGGACAATTTTGGAAAATCTGGCAATAGATATTTGAGGAGGGGACTAAAATTTGACAAAGAATGAAGAAAATTCAGAAGCAAAAGATTTTTTTTAAAAAGGATGAGAGTTAAAGGGAACATAAGAGAAATAAAAAAAATCTGAAAAAGATTAAGAAACGATACAAAAATATTGAGAAAAGCTATCACATACACAGTGGGGTTCAAATCTGGTATTTTCTTTTTATTTAAAAATAAAAATAAATAAATAAATAAAATGGAAGGATTAAGAATTTTGAAAGATTATATCGGCCATTTTAACTCCTTTAACTATTCCATGTTTTCCTCAAGTTTAATCTCTTCTATTGAAGCTTGTGTTTAGGAGACACGCTGATGGATCCATCTAAAATGGATCATAAATATTTGCACAATCATGGAGTCCATGCCAGCTTGAGTGCATAGCAACACTGAAGTAAAAAGGAGATGTAACTGATACTAAGCAATATTTCTAATATTTTATTTTTCACTAAAGTTTCTGTCATGAAAACAATTTATAGTGTAATTTGTTATTCAAATTATAAAAGAAGGCACAATAAAAGCATTTTCATTACAATCTCAGATCTCAGTGTAGAATAGGTACATGTGTGGAGGAAAATGTTGGTGAAAAGTGTAGGGTAAATGGGAACATCTGGAAAAATTGATGGGAAAAAACATTGGTGGGAAGGAAAAAAATTGGTAAAAAAAACTAATGCTAAAATTAGTGAAAAAGTATACATATTTATTCTGTATAAGGTGGAACAGGGGGAATGGGGCAAAGTAGTGGAGAAAAATAAAGTAAGAAAAACTGGGACAACATATAATAAAAAGTGATCAAGTCATATACATGAATTTTTTATACTGTGAATGAAATATTAAAATATATATTTTTAAATATTAGAGAAATCCTGAAAATTAGATCATATGGGGAAAATGATTGGGGAAAAGTGGAAGAGGGGGAGAAATTGGTCAAAAGAATATACAAAGGGCTGCGTAGAGAAAAAGGGAGATGAAGGGTGCTTTCTTTTTTAACAAGGCAATAGCTAGGGGGAAATGACAGGACAGAGAGATAGTCTTTGAAAAAGAGGGAGGGAATAGAAAAAGAAGAGAGAGAGAGAGAGAGAGAGAGAGAGAGATCATTCTGTGATAAAAGGTGGAAAATTAGCCTGATTATACAGGAACTCAGAAGCGTCAGACAGACGACCATGAGTCCTCAAAACTCAGGAGAAAGGAGGAAAGACAAGCGGTCACAATTATATAGAGGACACCTCCCGCTCCTGCCGGGGGTAATGTATTCGGTTAGTTTCTGTACATGCCACATGGGGAAATTCTAATTAAAGGTAGGAGGGAATTTTGACACATGTGAAGCAGCGATCAATATTTAGCACACCATAATCAGCCAATCCTGATGTCTTCTGACACAGTCATCGTGTGTGCATGCTACTGTTACTCTTCATTATACAGACGTGAGAGGGAGAGGGGGAGAGAGGCCTCTTCTAACAGCCTGACAGAGGTACATCATGAATCAAGTGTTTCTGATTTCTGGCTTTCATCTCCATTTATCCCTTCATCCCTCTGAAAGGTAGTGGAGAGGAGGAGGGGAGACCTCGGTGGAAGAAGGGCCAGCTAGGAGGGCAAAAAAAACCAAAAACAATATGGACGCGATGAGATGAAAGAATGAATCATGAATCAAATAATGATTATAAATAGCATAACAAAATGTTAGGATATTCAGACAACTTTATAGCATTTCTACCATTAAGGGAATTTCCCATGCCTACATGAGCTCTGGAATTGTTTTTTTTGTTTTTAATTTTTTTTGCTCATATCCAGATTATACAATATGTAAAAGCAATGCTTTCCCAAGACTATATCACAGGATTGGATCAACACAGCAACACAGGGGTGTGGAAATGGTTGGGGCAAGTGAAAGAGTGCTGAGTAGATTCCTAAGTGAACATCTAAAACTGAATCTTGGGTAGAATAGACCAGTCAGACTGTTCCTAATTCCTGGTGGAGCCCCGAAAGCTTCATGTGAATCACTGACCAATGAACCTTGTACAAATCATAATGAAATATGTTACTTTTAACAACATATAAGCAGAGTAACAAAACAGTAACAGCAAATAACCAAAGTAACTAAAGTATTAAAAGCATTACATTCACCTCAGGAGTGGGAGAATGGAATTATGATAGTTCCATGTGTTCATGGTACAAAATACTCAATTGCATAGCCAGTGGTATAAATGTAACAAGCAAATGTGTCTGTATCTTGATGGATCTCATGCAAATACTTGATGATGTGCATTGCCCAGCTAAAAAAGTTCCTACCTGGATTTAACTTGAGTAGTGATTTAACAGTGAGTAGCTTCTCACTTCTTAAACAACCGTGCCAGAAGACATATCCTGTGGTCATGGCAAAGATGCTACTCTGTTTCAGAAGGGTCAAATTATTGTCCTGCATCAAAAAATGAAAAACAACTAAAGTTATTGCTGAAAGAATTAGAACTGGATTAAGAACTGAAAAAATGCATTAAAACCTATTATCTTCAAAGGAAGAATATGTGGTTGAAAAAACATCCTAAATAAAAGTGATGGCAGATCGCTTAGTGAAATAAAATTGTTAAAAAATAACTGTAGACCTCAAGGCTATGTTTAATAATGAAAATAAGAGCATTTATGTAAGCAGAATGCCAAAGGTACTCAAGGGACTGGGACTAAACTGTTGTGTAGCCTTAAGAAAACAACTTATCAGTGAGGTTAAATGAAAAAAAAAAAGGCTTAAATTTGCTGGGATGCATAAAGAATGGGCTGTAGAGCATTGAAAAAGGTCATGTGGTCTGATGAGACCAGATTTACAGAGTGATCCACCCCATTATGCCTAGTGCCTATCGTACAAGCCTTTGGAGGCAGTGAAATGATCTGGGGTTGCTTCAGTTGGTCAGGTCTAGACTAAGCAACATTATGTGCCCAAGAACTGAGGTCAGCTGACTACCTGAATATACTGAATGAACAGGTTTTTCCATCAAAACTAAATGCCCATATTCCAAAATGATGATGCCAGGATTAATCGGGCTGAAACTGTGAAAGAGCGGTTCAGGAAGCATGAAGCATGGTTTTGACACATGGATTGGCCACCACAGAGTCCAGACCCTTAAGTCCATTGAGAATCTTTAAGATGTACTTAAGAAGATTTTACGCAGTGGTTTGACTAATATTAATACAATATTTTGAATGTGAAATAAATGTTGTGACATTGCATAAGCTTATCAAAACAATGCCATGGTCATAATCAAATGAAAAGTTTGTCAAAATAAATATTACAGTGTTTGATTTTTTTGGCTTGGCATAAAAATGGTATAACTAATTTAAAAGGATAAGAGGTGCTGCTGTTCATGCTGTAAGCAATTGTGTTGGTTTTCTAAGTAGTAATTCCAAGTTGAGATTTTTTTTCACCAGTTTGAGGTTGGAAATTACAAGTTAAAAACTTTGAGGAAATCAACATACTGTAAAATGCATGACTCCGAATGGAACCAGGAACAGTAGAGCTATGAGGCAGTACCAGTACTGAATAAGTAATGTTTGGAAAGTTCCAAATTACCACCAAGTTTGCAAAGAAAAAGATACTGTAAATATTAGCAAAATGACTTGTAGTTTTGATCCAGTGCATGCACTTGAATATTCAGGATCGTCAGGAAAATCGCCAAAAAGAATCCACACATGTGGAATTCAGGTATTCAGAGAAAGACACACACTCAGACACTTGTATTGAACATAGTGACATGTGAACAGAAGGCCAAGTGGACAAAGAGAGCATACACCCCTAATGCTGACCACATATCAGAAAAAGGGAGGGTGTGTATGTAAGAGAGAGAGAAAGAGAAAGGTGTGCCGAGTGAGAGTAAGCATCATGTCCCATGTCTCCCTTCGTCAGCGCCCGTCTCCGTGTTGGGTGTGTGTAGTCGACTCCTTCCAATTAAGACCCTTCCAACTGTGCTAGGCGTCGCAGGGCGAGCAAGAGCCGGTGACACTCAGCTGTACAGGCTCTGTCTCTGCCATGACATAACGAAGGAATTTTAAAACCTCTCCCTCTCTCACTCTCACTCTCTCACACACGCACACGCACAC
Organism: Clarias laeviceps; assembly: GCA_030014305.1. Classification (NCBI taxonomy): domain Eukaryota; kingdom Metazoa; phylum Chordata; class Actinopteri; order Siluriformes; family Clariidae; genus Clarias; species Clarias laeviceps. The sequence goes on along the minus strand of JAQMYJ010000036.1, from coordinate 25,714,070 downwards.
ATGGACATATAGGGCAGTGTTCTGCTCTGAGGCGGAGACCGATAAAGAGTGTGTGGTAAATGAGTGGCATTGAAGGCGGCATGGAGGTTTGCCTAATTACTCCTCCCAATCTATCTCCGTCTAGAGCTTCATGTGTGATTTATCCCAACACTGGGACCTTCTGGGATAATGCCGTTATTAAAGCACCGGCTGACTGCGACCCATGCCCCGGGTGGAGGGATGGGGGAAGGGGGTCATAAATTAAAGCATCTATTATAGTCAAAGCAGGAATTAATAGTTCTTGGTCCATCTAAACATGAAACCCTAACAGTAACATCTGAGCCTTGTCAACTTGCACAAGCATACAGTACATAAAAAAAAATCTATCTATCTATCTATCTATATATATATATATATCTATATATATATATATATCTATATCTATCTA
>JAQMYJ010000036.1:25698098-25713543 GCA_030014305.1 Clarias laeviceps | reverse complement strand
ATATATATATATATATATATATATATATATATATCTATCTATATATATATATATATATATATATATATATATATATATATATAATAGTAATAATAATAATAATAATACTTTTAGACTTAAGACATATGTTGTAAGTCTAGCTCAGGGGAACTCTAACATATTACCTGACATCATCCACAGAAATTACAACAATAGATTAAAATAAAGCATGAGCAGTGTTTTTACTCGAAGAGCAAGTCTGACTTTTTTTTTTTTTTTTCTAAAGTCTTTAACTCAGTAACTGAATTCCTCCCTGCCAAATTTAATTTCAGCCTCCCTTCACCGGGCCTCAATGTAATATGTGCATTTTGATTGAATTTCATTCTTAAAATACGTAAATATACATATTGTTTATTCGGTTACACAGAAAGAACAAATGGATACTTTTAGCTACGGCTTATCAAGTGCATTGGAAAATAGAAGAATAGCTCCTTAATCTAATTTAAGGAAACCATAACGGTTGTTAATTCTGCGCGATTAAATATCTCCGCCATCAACAATGGCGTTCTCCTGCCCTCGAAGCCGCCATTTGTTCTTTTGCAGGCAAAACAAACATTTTATATTTTGCGGAATTAAATTTCCAAAGGTCAAACTCTCTTAACAAATGGAGATAAATCAAAAATACTTTAGCGGTGTCTCTTCAAACAAAACATCTCCAGAAATTCTTGAGAGCGGTTACATATGACAAGAAGACATTATCAGCAGGATGATAAGTAATTGTGAACTCAAAATCAGTCATGGTCAAAAATCGAAATGATCGTTGTCTCCAGGAAATGATTGGATCACCTGAATTAATTTTCTAAAAGTATCAATAATTTCTAACTTGCAATACTGACTTTTACTGTTAATAACTTTAAACCTATTTAAATGTTTCTTTTTTTGCATTTAGACTTTAGGTCTGATGGGTGTGTATAAATAACCATAATTATGATAATTATAAAAAATCTAATAATTATACTTGTATAAATTATATTTATTAGGCAATAGCAGAAACATTTAGACTCTAGATGAAACAGGAAAGTTAATGAAATCCCTCTACATATAAAATAATGAATGGATTTGATTGTATACTCACATCTACAGTAAATGTTAACATTCTCACTACAGTAGGTGATATATTCTATTAAGAATCACTGGGAGAAAATCTAATTGTTAAAAATGCTGTTTTGTCATAAAATAAAAATAGAAATCAGATACCAGTATGCAAGTTTATGCTAAACAAAACTGATTTATTAAAACATCTCCATTTTTTTTACCTTTTCACAAGGCTGCAACCCTGTGAAAAAAAAGTAGTTATTCATAAAAAAAATAAAGTAAGAAAAAAATGCATTATTTATTGTGAAAAAAAATTACAATGGTAAAAAAATTAATAAAATGAAAAAAAAAATGTCCAGGGAAAGGAATTTTTTCATTTATTAAATTGATATTACATGTTGTAGGTTTGCATGGACTCACATGCATTGTGAGTTTGTTTTTCACATGTGATTTTGTGGATTATATGTGATCACGTGGTCAACATGAGATTTCTTTCCATCCATAACCAATACAGATTATCCTGTGTAGGGTTGCAGGGGCTCCTGGAGTACTGTAAGTGCAAACACATACACACATTACAGGCCATTCTGAAATGCTGATCATTCTGGATTGTCTTTGGATTGTGTTTGGTCCAGTGTCATTGGATGTGTAGAGAGGGAACCGGAGTACCCAGAGAAACCCCAAAACATTTGCAAACTCCACACATATAGACTGGAGGAGAGAGGCAACAGTGCTAACCACTAAGTTTAGTCCCATACACTAAACACATATCATGCCAAAAGATGCTTAAACAATGTGCTTATAATAAACTTCCCAGATGATAAAATTAAAATAAAATAAAATAAAAAATGGAAGAAAATGATTTCATGCACCTAAAAATGCTTGAAAAACAACCCTGTGATTTATCTAAATCTGTAAATATGGTATTATAGCCAATTTGCATTCATAGAATCTGGATTTCCTGGTGACAATAAAATGAGAAAACATTTTATGTGGTGAAATGTTTTATAACTCATTGCAGCCTGTCTATGATGTATAATTGCTTTAAACTGACAGAGAAGATAGTGTAAGATGGCATTTACACACAATAAGATAACGACAGAGACAAACTCTATGGTTCACGTCTTATATAGAGGGACAGATCCACAACAAGACAACAACACAGCTGAGAGGTCAAATGTCCTTCACATTGTGATAGATGAAAGACAATTCTGAGTCAGTTCATCCTGAGGACAGAAAGACATTCACATACAGAGAGACAGAGAGACAGATGATATTGTGCCCCTCTTCACTCAAACTCCAACACACACACACACACTAGCACACACACACACACACATGCGCACACACACACACACACACCACGCACACATCAATGGTGTGATGGTGTTAAAAGGTGGCGATCTGAAGGGTCATCCCCTTTTTCCAATATGAGCAGAAAGAACTAAAGGCCTTAAGACAGTCGCTCCATCACCATTACCGAGAACGAGGGAACACACTCACAGAACATTAGAGGAGTGACAGGAGCGATAGATCTCTGACGGAGGAGAGGAATCGCGGCACACCCTCACGGCACTGTGAAGTGGAAAAAGAAGGGGATGAGGAGCAAGAGAGAGATGGAGAGATATAGAGTGATAGCATTGAGTGATAGTGTGTGTGTGTGTGTGTGTGTGTGTGTGTGTGTGTGTGTGTGTGTGCCCACGATTTTACATCTTTCTGGGGACCAAATGAATTGGAATATCTCACAGTTTTGCAATAAAACATCTACAGGTTTCATTTATAAGGCTTATAGTTAGGGTTTGATTCTGGTGGACCTTAATATTAATTAGCTGCATTACTAAGTTTGTCACTAAAAGGTCCTCACAAGGATAGAAAAACAAATATGTGTATATGCAAGTGACGTGATACTATATGACAACAGTGACACACTTGGCACACCAAGCCAATATCACAATCAACACACACACACACACACACACACACACACAGAGACCGAACTGTGACACATTCTGTAGCACATTTGAATGTCCTCCACTGATCTAAGAAAACTGTGTATTTTTTTATATGCTGAATGTTTAACATCTGCCAGTGCACTGAGGCTGTGCTGTCTGACTTCCCGATTGAGACCTGTCTATCCTCCAGCTGTCTGTCATACAAAGATGATGTCTCACAGGGGGTGTAAAAGACCACCATAGGCAGGCCTGGGAGCTAAAGACATGCCTGCCTTTTGACATCTTATTGATTTCACCTCTCCAAAAAAGACAGACCACAGAGTGACAAAGAAACACACGTGCACACACATGCACACACATACACAGAGAGAGAGAGAGGGAGAGAGAGAGGAAGATAATAGACAGAGACAGAAGAAAGAGAAGGATGGCCTTTAAAAAATAAACGAGAATAGCACTTAATGTATCCTGAAGGAAGCCTTATAATTTGCAATAATGGCACTGCAATAGTCAAGCTCTTCGCTAAAGAAATTACAGAGCCCTGTCTTCTTCTAGCTGGCAGAAACAGGTCCATTGTGGACAGAAGTCTTGTTTACTTGGTAAAACGGCATCAATTAGGAGCGACTGCCGGAATTAGCATATGCTCTTAATGCATTGGCCTTCCTGAGGCACCACACGAAGAGCTTTCATTGGCGGGAAAAAAGGGACATGTTGAGAGAAAAACTGGAAAAGGTCAGGTGTCTGGTGACTGGAGTTTTTTATTTTCCACCAAACAGGCATGCATTCTCTCACTGTCATGTCCCTCTCAAAGCCACATAACAAAATCTCACAGCTAAGTGGATGAAAATGATCAGAGTCGAGAGCATTGACAGGAGGTTTCTCTTTCCAATTCCACTATGTTCAAAGGAAAACAAAAATGATCTCTGAATTAATAATGTGGTTTTATTATTTATCTCTCTCTCTCTCTCTCTCTCTCTATATATATATATATATATAATTATTGGTTTTGATTCATATGGATATACTGTATTTTAGTAGTATAACAAGAGTTCTATAATATTACCAATGCTTCAATACTTTAGAAAAAGTAGTTTGTGGTTTTTTTTAATTATTATTATTTTTTTATAAGGAGATGTTTATTCAACAGTGTCTATAACAGTCAGAAATGAAGCAAAAAGTTTACTGACATGGAAGGACAGTCTTCAGTATGTGGGGTTTAAAGATTCTTAGTAACATGACAAATTTTTTGTCTTGTAAATTTTAAACAAAAGAGAAAATATGCTATTGTACCTGTTTTTCCACACCACCGCTGGGTTGCCACACTTACCCCTATGTCCATACAAATACAGTAACCTATTGCTTGTCCCAAAGCCTGGCTATCTATCTATCTATCTATCTATCTATCTATCTATCTATCTATCTATCTATCTATCTATCTATCTATGTAGAAGTAGAAGTAGAACATGCTAATAGGTTATTTAGCTAATGGGTATTTGTAATCATTGGCAATTTGGTTTGGAATAAGAGCAACAAAACACAAACAGAATATGATTTTAACCTAAAACAATAAATGTTTGGGACAGTGAAATTAACTTTGCTTTGTGACCAGTCCCAACACTTTATCCTAAGGTTGATTATTTTCCTGTGACAGCAAGCCCTATAATGTGTTATTGCTTATAATCAATTTGCCCATAATAATGTGCAGCTATCACAGATCTTAGCTTTGTTATTTGCTTCACCAATATGAACTAAAAATAATAATATATATTTTTATATGATTTTGTAAGGAAATGTGAGGTATCAGTAGATGCTTAGCAAGCTTAGCATGCTTGCTTTTGCAACTTTGTTAAGAGAAGGAAAAAAGTGCTTCCTGCTTAAAAAATTAAAATTAAAATTAAATTAAATAAAAACAGTTTTTTTTTTTGCTAATTAGAAATAAAAAAGCTAACCCTATAATCGACCCAGCTTCTGAGATTCATCACAAAGGAAAATGAACTACTTTTTCATCTACTTATGTCAGTTCTCATGTAAACAACTCCTGTGCAGCTACAAATCTCCACTGGGTATTTGTACAAACTCTAATCAACAAAAGTAATGTGACTTGATTTTATTCAAATTGATACAAATAAATTTGTAGAAAAACTGCTTTTTAATCCTAACTTTTGTATTTAATCTTGAAACATGTTGAATTGCCAGCTTGCTACCAATACCCAAATCCCAAATGTAGGTAAACCATATATATATAAACACCTAGGGAATACACCAGTGATAATAATAAACAGCCATGATCAAATTTAAACAGGTACCCCTGTCTGGTGAGGCTGTCTGATTACAGAACTAACAGGAAACCACGGAGTACACTTTCTCAGAACAAAGAACTACACCAATGAGAAGTTAACAGCCAAATTAGTGTTGTGGTCAATAAATCCAGTGCTGGAGAGGGCTAATCAATTGCGGCGGTTAGCCAATTCATTTTAATTATGCATCACTTACCACCCACTAGCTAATTTCCCTTCTAAAATGCTATTTCATCGTTAGAGGTGGTGGTGGGGGGGTATGAGAGGAGGGGAGAAAAGAAGAAGGGCCTGTCTGTTTTTTTCTCTCCCCTCCTCTCAACCCTCTGTATCCTTTCGCCTTTTCGCAGGCACTCAAATTGACTGGTCTTGCACAGTTGCAGCCGGAGCAGGGAAAAAGAATCGTTGGTGTCAAACCGCAGTTTACAAATATGACATCTCCTCTGTCGCAGCGGCAGATATGAAATATTGATTTATGTGCGGTAAAAGGTCTTATAAAAATGATCACATACACAAGAGGGATTAATGCGCGGGAGATCAATAGAAATTTCATTCTTGACGCTAGACTATGTCACCTATGGTGAAATGCTAAAATAGAGAAATCAATATTATCTGTGAAATGTCAAATTTATTATAATTATGAGGATGAGAGCTGGCCAAGTGGGGTCCCAGGAGGAGCGGCGAGCATCCCTCATGGCCCCAACCGCACCACCTGCCAATTTGAGCACAATATCAGAGCAGAGGGCCTCCAGCTGCACGGCTGGGCCGAAATCCTGAAGGAGTATTTAACTCGGAGTTGCTGAATTGTTCTAGTGGAGAACCATTTCAGCACAGTTTGGAGATTTCTTACACAGACGCACCTGATTTAATTGACTACCACTTTTAAGTGTTATAAAGTACTATACACACACAACTTTAATTCTTCCTGTAGCAAACTGTGCCTCTCTCATTTACAGAGATCAGGACTTTGTGTCTCTCATGCCGGATGTCTAACATCTGCCGGTGCAATGAGACTGCTCTGTCTATCTATCCTGCAGCTGTCTGTCATAATGTCTCACAGGGGATGTTAAAGACCACCACAGGCAGGCCTGGGAGCTAAAGACATGCCCGGCTTTTGACGTCTTATTGATTTTGCTGCACCAAAAAGGACATGTGCCATAGCTTCCACAATGAAGGATTTAAGCTAATCTGTTTAATAAACTCTGCAAATGTTTCTGTGCAGGTCCAGGGCTCAGACAGACATGTGTTTGAATGAAGCTAGTTTTACTACTGGCAGTTGCTCATGACCATAGAGTTTACTGAGACAGAGTAAGATGAAGAATAACCTACCCGCAAACTAAATTAGGGCAAGAGGCTATCATACCTAAGTTATTCTACTGTATAGGGTACATAGTCTACCGGATTAATGTAAGTATGTAGCCATGTAAAAGGCTTTAATTCTTTTAAAACATGCAATCATCTGGCATGCAGTCTAGGAGCTTGAAAAAAAGCAACAATTGTGCTTGTGATAATATTATAACCTATGGTTCACAGGATTCAGCAAAAGTTCTAAACCTCAAAAAACTCCTTCTGAGAAAAGTGGACATCAAAGGATTGGGACTAAATCTGGCACAGAGTGTACTTAAAGCACATATGAGTGTGAAGGCTGGGTGTCCACATACGGACAACACACCAACTGATTCGTAAGATTTTTGTTTTTTAGAAGGCATCACACACTTTATCTGAAAACTTCTAGACCACTATCACACACCATGAACTTTGTCTGAATTGTTCTGAAATGCACCATGCACTTTCTAATGTTTTTTATAAAATGCATCATGCACTTTGTCCATTTTATTCTTACAATATTTCATGCAGTATGCATTGTAGAATGTACCATGCAACGTTTCGTCATATTTCTAGCACACTAGAACATGCGCTTTATCTGATTTCTTCCAGAACACAGCATGCACCTTTTTTTCAAAATGTTTTTAAAACTAACAAGTTGCTTTGTCAATTTCCTTTGCAAACCTCTCTGGCATAACTGTGAATTTTGCTGCACTGTGACAAGAACATAATCTGGAACATTTTACTCTTGCTCTCTCCATTAGTTTGCTAAACAGAAAAACACAGGAGCCAATAAATAGACCTTCTTTCCACTCTTTGCAGCTCACTAATCAACACATCACACTTTTTTTTAATGAGTTTTCTTGGAAAAACCAGTGGCCGAGCATGATTTTCAGCCTAATAAAACACGCTCATGCACTGAGCTCAGGTGCATGATTCCTTTAACAACAGTGGAGCTTTTAACATTTTAGCCACTACACCTGAACATCGCCAGTAAAGTCAGTACAATAACCATCTACTACACACATACAAATGCACACACAACAGAGTCAAGGGGAAATATATATATATTGTAAAAACCATGAAAAAACGTGTGTAGTAATAACCTGGGATTTTTTTTTTCAGGGTGACAACAGACGTAACACAAGTCACAAGAAGCCTCTCAAGCGTGCTCAGGTACACGCTGAGCCACAACTCTTATCTCAGTTGGAGGCATATAAATACTGCAACCAATTCAGCCAGTCTGATGCCAGAGAAATTAAGAGAGAGAGAGAGAGAGAGAGAGAGAGAGACGTGGGGTTTGGAAAGAAAAAGGACATCATTTTGTAGCTGCAATTCAAAGAGCAATAAATCGAATTCAGGAGATCAGAACCGGCGAGATAGACGGTGGTTTACGCGGCTATTCCAGAAGGCTTATAGAGTACCACAGATGAAAGAGCTGGAGAGGGAAAGGGATAGAGAGAGGATGAGTGGATGGCTGTGATGGCCAATCGGACGGTTGTGGAGAGCTGGATGTGTGATAAGCCCGCAGTCGGCAGGAGCAACGCTGCTTCTATGGAAGGTGCTAGAACTTATCAGGCTCTGTTTATCCCCAGCAGGGCTGATTACCTACAGTAGCACTCCTCCGGCTCAAAAACACTTAAAGACAGTCGCCACATATGGTGTCATATAAGCAAGTTAACTGCATATCCTGTCTCAGAGCTCTGTGGATTCATTAATATACGTAATTTCATTGTGACCATATAATAAACCTTTTGAGAATGTAGTAAATGGAGTGTCATATGCTAAAGCATTCAACTTGCTAAAACACTAAGGTTGGGGCGCCTGAAGAGTCCCAAGTTGATTAGCAAGAAAAATTACATATTTCATCATTCATTTTCCTAGTCATGCTTTTTGTACACATTTCCGGCCACAAGCTTCAGGATCATGTCCCATGTGTACACTTTAAAAAAACTTTTTTCCACATTCTTAAAATGTATTAGAGCTTTGTTTATAACATCAACAAATATGCCATTGGTGAATTCTTTTGATCTTGTAAAGCTGCTTTACGACAATGACAATTGTTAAAAGCGTCATACAAATAAAAGTGAATTGAATTGAATTGAATTGAATTCCAATGTCAGTCAAATAGCATTTTTTTTTTTTTATCAAAGTCTTGGTCATGAATACTGATAAAATATAACAGACTTGCTAGTTAGAGACAAAGATCTGGCTCACAAGACTTTTTTCCCCTCATATTCATTACAAATATATCTTATATCCTCAACTTCTATCATGTATTATTTAAATTCTATTGCATGGTATTGCACTACACATTTTTCCTTTCCTCTTTTTTGACCATCCTTTTTTTCTTTAAAAGTTACTGTGCTCATCTATGTGTCATGCTGCTTTCAGTAACTACAAGCCCTTTGAAAAAATAATAATTTTTATTATTATTTGCACAAATAATATACATAATTAATAGAGTTAGATCTCCATCTTTTGGTCTCTAATGGTGAATCTGCAAATATGTGCCAAATGAGCCAAATTTACTCTAACCAATATTTCATATATTAATCTAAGGACACATACAGTATGTTAATCCTTATTTGCTGGACATGTTGTCATCACTTCCAGTTAAAATACAGGTCCTAATCCCAAAAAAGTGTTACACATCTACATATGGATCACAATTCTCGTCACACTACCATCTCTCCTTGTAATCCGTAGGACTGTGGGGAGATGCTGTTAGGGAGCAGGAGTTAGGGAGTGTGTTTGCACTTGTATTGATTTGAATAGGGGCTCACATTTCCCACTGCATAACAATATTTCACATATGTATTCTGTCACTGTCAGGCTGAGAACAGATGGATGCAATGAGAATACATAAAATTAAATTTAATTAAATCATAAAATAAAATATTGTAAAAATGTAGGAAATCTATATAAAAAAAAATAGTAGCTATAAAAGAATGTAATCAAACCAAGTCAACCTAGTTTCGTATTCAAACTTTGTTTGGAAATAGATCTGGGTCATTTCCTTCAATCACACTCCTTCAAAAGTCTAGTAATTACCTTGAAAAGTCTGAAAGAAAAGTGAAATTAAAGAAATGTTTCCAAAACCATTAAATGTCAGTCCCTCAGTAGGAGGCCCACATTTTTCTCTGCGCTTGTGTCTGAATACCTCCCTGTGTTGTTGTTGTTGTTTTTTTCCTTTCCACTGCCACTTTGTTTTACCTTCAGTCTCTTGAGTCACCCAGTTCAGTCCACCTGACCAGAGTCACCCTCATCCTCATCCAGGTCTCCTCAGATTTGGGTCATTGCCCTAGCCATTCTGGCCACATCCCTCTCCTTTAAAGTTGGGTGTAGGCCCTGGAGTGCTCCTGTGACAAGAAGAAGATCCTCTGATGAAGACTGCTTGGAGAAATGCACTCCTGGTGCGCTTGCCTGAGCATTTCAGAGCTGAGGTCAACCCTGGGGTCGTCCCAATCCCATAGTGTTTCTCCCTCAGTCCCAAACTTCAAAGGCTGCTATTCCACAGAGTAATCTACCTGAGAACAGCTCTTGCTCTCCAGAGGTCAGGCTGCTGGCATTCTGCAAGGCGAGATCCTCACAGGTCCTGCCACACACAGATTTCCGAGGCGTGATGGTTACAAATGACCTGACTACATTCCCAAAGTATTTATGATGCAATTAACTGCAGTTGTCAGCAACAAGACAATAATTTCCACCGTATTTTTCCCCCTTACTGATTAAAGAGCATTCGATCCCTCATATAAACATTGCAAATGTAATATATGAGCTACTGTCCGCTTTTAAAATCTGTGCATAAACCATTACAACGTATCAGTCACTCTCCCCAAGGGAGGCAAAATATATTTCACAGGATTAAAAGAGGCTTGCTGAAGCACTGAAGCTCTTATCCAGGAAACACACACACACAAAACCAATGTGAAGACGAGACACTGGGCCATATGTTATTTGCAATGATCCAAAGCATCTCGTCTTGTCCTTTTCACACACTTGCAATGAATTATGTATCCAGCATGATTTATAGGTCTCAGTATTTTCTCTCTCTCTCTCTCTCTCTCTCCCACACACACACACACACACACACACATTCTGCTGGGAGTTAAGAAGGAATACCAAAATTGTTCAATTTACAAAAGTAATTAAAACCATCCGTGATCAATATTTATTCAGAGTGGACAGTGTTGAGGGATTTTGCTGGCTGTATGAAGGGCCAGGCGACCACATGAAGATCTTTCAGAGATACAGTACATGACGCTTGTCATGATAAAAGAAAAAGTATTCTCAGCATCCTCTTATTTATTATTTTCTTAGGCCAAATGTAATACAATTAAATAAAGGTTTGTTATTGATATTAATTAATTAATCTATACTCATAATCTAAAACAAACAGATTTTTAAAAATATAAAATTTCACTACTTAAGAATTTGTTTTAAACCGTGAAAATCTTATGTACTGAATAAAATATTTGACGATTGACATACATATTCTGTAATGTTAAAAAATACCAAGTGATTATTTTTGTTCAGTTTCATTATTTCATTAGTATATGAGATTCTTATGATATTCACTTTCATAGATTGTCCACTGATTTTATGCATCAGTTTACTTAGTATACTCATTACCACACTTAGTTATATTACCATTTGTTTTCCTGGTGTGTGTTTATAGCAGATAGATGCTGAAACGAGGCACAGACATTTATTTATGTATGCGATTATCTATATGAATTCTCATATAACAACTTTAAGTAAATAAAAGCAAGCTGGAAAATGAAGACTGACCAGAGTTTTAGAGCCTTTACAGTATCTAAGATAATCTTGTGACTGAGAGAAGCAAAGGTGCCATTAGCTATTCATAGTTCGTTCATCCATTTGTTGATTGTCCCCATTCTTCCATTTTTTTTTTTGTTTAGCTGTACTTTCTGTCACATTTTGTTCACACACCATCTCAATTATTCCCTAAAACTCTCCTTTAATCCCGATTGGGATCAGTTGCATCGTTGGAAAATAACTCCAAACACGCTTTGGTTTCATGATAATTAGGCCAAAACAGTTTAGCACCCAGAAGAATTTTGTTGTCCTCTCATGAAAAGTTTCCGTTTTGGGCGGGGGGAGGTTTGCAGACAACACTGTCTCTTGGGCCAGTTTGAGACATTGCCTCTCTAAGGTGGGATTTACTAATGACATCTCATTTCAAAGAAATTCCCCATCCATTTGGGTCTAATAAAGCTTTTATCAAGAGTGTTTCAGCTCCTGTCTCAGTTTTTGAAATAGCATATTCTGGGAAATTCACACTAAAAATAAAAAAATTAAATTAATTCTAAAGTGAATGTCTGTGGTAATTAGGCCATAACTTCAAAAAGCGGCTGTTTTCTCTCTTGAAGGTTGGCTATGACCACTTTCTTGAGATTTTTTCAATAATCCCCATAATAGGCATGCCGTTTTCACCCCTGCGCAGCTCTCCATAAGCTCCAAAAATTCTCCCCATGTGTATATACTGTTTTCTGATGACTTTTTGACTCAGACATGGCATTGGACTCCAGAGCCAAGCCCAGCCCAAGCAGAAGGATTTATTTTCTTGTTCCTGGTGCTTGTTTAAAGCAGTCAGCAATGCTGAATGGTCAGGAGAAATATTGAAGAAGAGCATTTTATTTATTTTCCACACTTTTTTCTTTATCTCTCTCTTTAACACACACTCTCCCTCTCTCTTTCTCTCTCACACACACACACACACACACGCACACAGAAAACTAATAACATGAGTTTGACCCTTTTGTCTGGGTGCAATCCCACTTGTCAGGATCTCTACGATCTCAACCAATCAGTGGTTTGTCTCAGTTATCAGGAATAAATGTGGGAAAAAAAGAAAATTTTAACAATATCACAGTAGGAGTAGTTAATCCAAACTGAACAAAAATGTTATGACTGTTTTTTTTTTTGTCTTTTTTCCACATAGAAAAAAATAAACGAACGATGGTGTGATCCTGAAGTATTGCTGTTTTCAAACATTCCAGAGATTGAATGAAAGTTTTTGAATTTCAGAAAAAATTTTTGCAATTTACATTTTGGAATCAATTATAGCCTATATATAAACCCAAATGGTATATGAACGGTAAACACATTAAGACTTTATTCCAATTAAATGATTTATACTTTTTTTTCTACTGTAATAATAATTTAACCATCCTCATTATCCTCGTTTTCTCCATAATTAGACAACAATTACTCTAAATACTTGAAACATTTTGGTAAAGAGCACTGTTTTACTGTTAAAAGACATCTGGAGACCTTTTCTGTGAGCCTGTGCTGTCCCGAGCTCCATCCCATCCTCCAAACCCATAAAGCAGCTGAGATTAATTGAAGAGGAATCATATGCACATGAAGAGGGCATATTAAGAATAGTTAATGAGTAGCACACCTTATTGGAAAAGATGTGATGCCCTTGGGGTTGAACATAAGACATTGAGAACCCATAAACCAAGAGTGGGAGAGGAATAAGAAATGTGAAAAAGCTCAAGGATGATTGTTATATTTTTCTCCATCATACAAAATAGAGAGGAAAGAAGAGAAAATGGAATAGAATAGAATAGAATAGAATAGAGACAGAAAATGATGAAGAGATAAAAGTCATAAAAGGAGACATGAAGTCATTTAAAATGGAGAATTAAAAAAGAAGAGAAGAGAAGAGAAGAGAAGAGAAAAGGCAGACAGGAGAAAATAGAATAGATTAAAATAGAAAGAGCCATTATAGAGGGGGTGAGGGTAGGGGAGAAGCTGAACATCATAAAGATCTAACGAAATAGAATAGAATAGAATAGAATAGAATAGAATAAAGAAGAGAAGAGGATAGGATGAAGAGTCCATTCTTAGTGTTATTAATAAGTTTGGGTTAGAGGCAGAGAGTAAATGTCACACACGGCTCTCCCAATTCTTCAGGGCGATTTTTCTACAGTACAGGAAGCACACTAATCCTACTGACACACCTAGAGAAGGTCAAAGTTGGTCAGTGAGCCAAGAAATACTTTATCAAAGTTTTCTTCCTCGGCCACCACCGCCCGTATAAATCGTGGAATTAGAGTATTGATTCGAGAAGCCACCATCCAGCAATCACTTCCCCAGCCTTGACAACATGATTTTATCCTAGTTTTCCTGTATGATTACGAGCTGTGTTTGAGTTATTCTCCAAGCATCAGAAGTGACAGGCACAATTTACTCAATAAAAGAAGCCAGTCGAGGATGCAATCAGACACAGAGAATCAGTTTCTGCACGTGGAGAAAAGACTGCAAAAACTGCAAACCAAATTCAGTCATCATCATCAAGACTACCATAAAACACTACAACTCTTCTGTGTAATGATACATTTTCTTATATTATGTGTGAAGAGCTGCTGGTCATTATTGTGCATCAGGTAATTTTTATAGAATGTCGGACAGATAGGCAGTAAATCCTACATTTTAGAATTTTTTATTATAGTAATTTATAGCTTTAACATTTAACAAAGTTGTAGGAAAATAAATAGATTTATTCCAAAATAAAGAAGTATTAACTAATAATTTAATTAATGTTGTATAATATCCATACATCTCAAGGCACATACACACTCGTATAGTTTCTAAATGCTTACCAACTGAAACACCTTTACAGTAGACTGCGGAAGAATCTGCACTGGGAACACAAGAACCAGCAGTCTACATGCATACAGACCTAAGGTGAGATTTAAATCCCCAACCCTTGAAGTGTGAGGTGGCAGTTCCAACCACTATACCGTTGTGCTGCCATAAGATATCATATTGTAGCTAAGCTAAGTCAATTTACCAAGACGAGAAATAAATTGAACAAGGTAAATGGTGGTTATTAGTGATTATACCTCAGCAGGGTTGAATGGTCTGTTTGGCATTTTTATATTAATACACTCATTCAGTTACTTATTTACCATAAACATGTAACTATGTAGCAATGAATGTAAATCTGCTTTTTTGCATGTTTGTTTGTTTGTTTGTTTACAAATTTATTGGTTTCCTGACATGCTGCATTTTTTTCTCTCTCAAAAACTAAGAAAAAATAACCCTTAACTTGTTTTGTTCAATGGCACAAACTATAATTGAACAAGATATGCACATCATTATTTAATATATTTTAAATCATGGCTATTTGCTGTTGTTTCATTTAAAATAAAACACTGTAAGATGCTTGGTGTTAACAGTAAACACGCTTTGCACCAGGCTGCATTACACTACCCTCTAGTTGTATTATTTTACTATTATATTATATACCTGCTAGGCCCATCATGGTTTATTCTTTACTTACAGTGTACTTACGTCTTTAGTAGAAGAAAACCCAATGAACTTTGTTCACAATGGCTGATTTGGGTGTTTCTGAAATCAACATTTTTGATATTTGGCAGAAACCGTTATCCAGAGTGACTTACATGTATCTCATTACATGTATGAACACTTAAAGGCCTGAAAAGGGCACAAAAGTGTCAGCTTGATAGTGCAAGGGTTTTGAACCTTGGACCTTCTGACCAGTAGAGTAGAATTAGTGAACTACTTCTGCCCATTATGCATACAGCATCATAAATACACATACAGCAAACCTAATATTTGGTTGAATATCCCTTAGCAAAACCCAAAGTCAAAAAAAGAGGAGGGCAAAAGGTGACCCTGTCCAGAGGAAGCCAGTCTGGAGCCAGGCCTGGACAGAGGGCCCGTCAATACAGACCACTCGTCAGGCGTTCAAAACCGGTTCTGAAGCAGGTGAAAACCTGGCCAGCAGGAGCCATCTCTGCT
>JAQMYJ010000036.1:25653186-25675686 GCA_030014305.1 Clarias laeviceps | reverse complement strand
AAGGGGCCTTCGCAAAAGCTTGACTTCTTCCTCTGCTTCATCGGCTTCCTTAGCCAGCCCAGGTTGTTGACATGCCTTCATCAACCGCTGCTATCACCAAAGGCCAAGGAACTGCATCTTTATCACCCACTTGTCGAATCTTTTTTCACGAATTTTTCACCCTCCTCACTAAGTGATTCAACATGCTTTTTTTTCTGTAATAAAAAAGCACCTGATAATCTTTGTGTTATTCAGTTTCCTCCCACCTTTCAAAAATGTGCTCACAAAATGCCTTTTGGTATAAATAAGTGCATAAATGTGTGGATGCATAGTGAGAAGTATTCCATCCTGACCTGAATCGGATGATATATTTGTTGAAGGTGGGTGAATGAATGAATGAATGAATGAATGCTAGTGATCTCCTACAGGTTGGTAAAGAAGCCAGAAAATAGTTGCAGTAGTTGAGGTGTGAGATAATAAGTTAAGTCTCAAAGACAAACAAATAAGAGAATTCTCTCACACTAACTAGTTACTGTATGATAAAAAAGGAAACATTTGCTTATTTGCTTTATTATTATTATTATTATTGTTGTTGTTATTTGCAACACCAACATACAATATTTCTCTTCTGGAAGGGGTAAATATATATATATATATAGGGAATAATTCAGTTTTTAAATTAGATCAGCCCCAACACTAACACCACGAGGTGAATTGAATAACATTGATTAGCAATAATACATCAGTAAACTGGTGACAGGATCATAAACACCCAAAGCTCATCTATGCCTATGGGGACCAAAGGCCAGCTAATCCAGTCCAATTCCACAGAAAATATAGCATAAATGGCAAAAAAAAAGTCAACACTGCATCACATGGGGGTCGGCCGGCAATGCATTCAAGGTTGTTTCTCCTGACTTCTAATTCCCCAGATCTCACTTCGATTGAGCATCGGCGGCCCCACCCCTCGGATCCGTCACTAACATCCTGGTGCCAGAGCTTAGCAGCAGCACAAGAGGAACCCACACTATATACTGTACAGTATATCTTATAAAGCTTATCATTTTGATTCATACACATTCGCATTTCATACAAACTTCAATAATTCTTTTGATTGTTTAAAGCTGTTTTGCGACAATGTCAACGGTTAAAAGCGCTATACAAATAAAATTGAATTGAATTGAGATTGATGTAGGGCAGCACGGTGGTGTAGGGGTTAGCACTCTCGCCTTGCACCTCCAGGGTCCAGGTTTGTTTCCCGGCCAGACTCAATTCCTGTCTCTGAGTGCATGGAGTTTGCATGTTCTCCCCGTGCTTGGTGGGTTTCCTCCAGGTACTCTGGTTTCCTTCCACAATCCTCCCAAGATATGCAGGTTAGGCTAACTGTTCCCAAATTGCCCGTAGTGTGTGAATGGGTGGGTGAGTGAGTGTGTGTGTGCCCTGCGATGGATTGGCACCCGGTCCAGGATGACCCCCGCCTCCTGACGTAAGACTCCTGGGATCTCCGTGACCCTGAATACAGGATAAACTGGTATAGAAGATGAGTGAGCGTGAGTGAGTGAAAGTGAAATTGAAGTATAGAATACCAGTCAAAAGTTTGAACACACCTTCTTCTTTAGTAGTTTTTCTTAATTTTTATTAGTTTTTAAATTGTATTATAATTACAGAGCTGAGAAGTGCAAAACAATCAATAAAACCGAAAACAGATTAACAAATTCAAAAGCAAAATAACAAAACCGAAAACAAAATAACAATACACACACAGATATGCACACACACACAACTACACACACACACACACACACACACACACACACACACACACACACAGGGTGGGTAAGTCAAAAATTATCTGCACTCCAGGTTATGTTAAAACTTCTTTCTATTTAAGGAAATGGAACACCCTATCCTGTGTGTACTCAACCCTGTGCCCTAAGTTACTGAGATAGACTCCAGATCTCCATGTGACCATACAGGGAATAAGGGATGGATGGGATGGACATATTTTACAAATGAAGAGTCCATGGGTATTGAATTACTTTTTGTTCCCCTGTCTAAAGTCCTTTGTCTCTTCAGTTCACAATTTGTTTAATAACAGTATTTCAATAATTTACAGAGCCTGATGGTTTTCAGCAGGACATGCAGATTACACTGCAGAGATAGAGAGAGAGAGAGAGAGAGAGAGAGAGAGAGAGAGAGAGAGAGTGAAACATACAAAGTGAAAGACATGGAAAGAGACTGATGAGAGAAAGGGAGAGAAATCTGCTCAGCATGACGTCTCTTGTGTGGAGGAAGAGGGGTCGGGGAAGGTGACAGACTCTGGCAGCAGCTGCCTCTCCATGTTAAGCCACCCTGCTGTGTATGTGAGTACGGCTAAGTATCTGTGAGTGGGGTTCTCACTGGAGCACACCTGTGTGTGTCTGTGTGTGTGTGTGTGTGTGTGTGTGTGTGTGTGTGTGTGTGTGTGTGTGTGCATATTGGTACTTCAGACTATGTGTATTAATATGTGTAGTTTGGAGTGCATGTTGTGCATGTGTCTTAATATGTCTAATGTATATATGCATATGAGTTTCATTGTATCCTTGTCTTTCTGTGTGTGTGCATCTACAGTGTGTATGTGTGTGTTGACTGGTGCTGAAGTCTCAGCATGCTGTGGAAATGTCATGCAGGCAGCAGGCAGTGAGACTGAGCTCTTCCCCATTGGCTTCTTGCTGTGGAAATACACAAACACAAGCACACACACACACACACACACACACACACACACACAGAAACACAGATTAGGACAAGAAAATATATGTAAAAAAGAGAAGTGGAAATTGAAATCGAAAACATTCCATCCCATTTGTATTAAAATCATTGTGTCTGTCATAGACATAATATTAGTGATGTTTTATTTTCAGGTTGCATTAAACGTAGTTTATGTGTAGATTTTAACACCAAACCAAAAGGGAAAAATAATCTAGGCCGAATGAGTGTAACCGAATAGCGAAAGCGATCAAACACTATACACTGGTGGTTGAAACTCTGCGGCCCGTTTAGAATTTTCTATATTTGTCCATAAATGTGACTGATTTTTTCACACAAGTGACCAAAAAGTTGACTCAAATTAATCAAATGAGACGAAAATATTATACTTGGTCCTTTTTTATTGGGGAAAATAATACGATAACAAATATTTGTGGAAAATTATGTGAAGTATGTGAAGTTTTTTTTATTATTTCCCCCCAGTGTTTGTTTCTTTGAGCATTATCAGCAAATCATGTTTACATTTGTAAAGTTTGTAAAAACATTTCTGATAGTCATGTGGCTTTCATTGGTCCAAATAATTTTCCTAGTACCACCTGAATTAAGGGTTCGATTCCCGCCAAGGTCTAAGTGCATGGAGTTTGCTTGTTCTCCCTGTGCTTGGTGGGTTTCCTCTGGGTACTCCGGTCTCTTCCCACAGTCCAAAGACAGGCCTCTTCAGATTGCCTGTAGTGTGTGAGTGAGTATGTGTGCTCCAGGCCTCCCTCAACCACGTACATTATAAGCAGTGTAGAGAATGAGAAAGAGTGAGTAATTGCATCCCCATGAATGGCAACAGCAAGAAACCCTAATTCTTTATGAAGACTGACCAGCAAGTTTGTTATCTGGAGCATGAGTACTATGTAAGTAATCTGAGTCAGAATTCCACAACCCTACATCCATGCAAAAAAGCACTGTAGAGTTCAGCTGAGACTCATATGACACTTCTGCAGTCCCACTAAGCTAAATCGAGTTGGTTACAGTGTATCTAATGGAGCTCTTTTCCTTTCCTAGAAATAGTCATATGGCTAGTTCCAGTTAGTAATTAGAAGTAATGCTGAGTATGTTTATAATAAGATGATTATGTTGTTGTTGTTGTTGTTGTTGTTTTAATATCCATTCATGCAGTTAACCTGCTTATGTATGTGAATTGGGTTATTTTTGGTCAGGCATATAAGTAACAGTTGCAGATGCCTTACACAGTAGATGCAGCAGGAACCCCCAGCAAGAGACACACACCAACACACACACACACACACACACACACGTGCACACACACACACACACACACACACACGTGCACACACACACACACACACACACACGTGCACACACACACACACACACACACCTACACACACACACACACACTTTTTTTCTTCAAAGTGTGGATTAAAACCATATCTGGTCTTTCTGAATTTGCCTTTCTGAAGCATGATAATGGGAAAT
This sequence comes from Clarias laeviceps, assembly GCA_030014305.1. Taxonomy (NCBI): domain Eukaryota; kingdom Metazoa; phylum Chordata; class Actinopteri; order Siluriformes; family Clariidae; genus Clarias; species Clarias laeviceps. The sequence goes on along the minus strand of JAQMYJ010000036.1, from coordinate 25,671,471 downwards.
ATTGAGGGATGAAAGTAGCAAATTATTTCCAGTACTTTGAAACCAAAAGGTGAGGAGGGATAAACCATGGAGGTTGTGGACAGTCCTGTAAATCTCATAAGTTTCTCTTTGTGTCCACTTATTTTACTTTAAAATATCCTCAACTAACTAAATGTTCCAGGGTTGAATCCCAAATACTGTACAATGGGAAGGTAGTGCACTATATATGATATGGAATACTTTGTTTCACACACCAAGTAGTGCCCTTAGGGTTAGAGAGGAATTTGGGACTCTAGAATCTAGTTTAGCCATGAATAAAGTGCGGTGAACTTGTCATGAACTTATCAGCACAGTAATAAAATATCCAAACACAATACGGACTGTTCAATTTGGAAGGAGTTAGGAGCAGTTACTGAGGAAACAAATTGTTTGTTTAAGATGTTATCTGATGTGTTTTCTTGCTAAAAGTGCTTCTGTGACTGGTTTTGAATGTGTATTTTGGCAGGCAGCTGCAATGACCTCTTCCCAATACCACTACTGGATTTTTTTTTGTTATGCAGTAGTATGTGGTATTCAGATTTAAACCAAGTGTTGACCAAACCAGAATTATTTTATTATAATAACTGAACCAATATGCCACCTTTAAACATGAGAACATGTTGGGGGGAAAAACAGCAGTAGAAATGTCAGCAGGGTGGGTAAAATCTGGCTTCAGAGAGACCTCGTCATTCTAGTTCATAACTGATCTCAACTAGGGACTATGTGTTGGCATTTTTATTATAGTCCAGAAATATTGTAGTTATTATAATTACCTGCATGCAATAGAAACAAATGTTGGTGGTTTAATTTCCCAAATATTAATCATACTAGTAGCCCAATTTATTCCACCACAACCCAGACCAGATGAACGAATGAACATTCAGTATGGTCATGTTGATGAACATGATCAATCGTTCACAGTTGCACAACTTGTTTTTCTTTATATATATATATATATATATATATATATATATTCTTATTATTCTGAATAATGTATTTATATACAGTTACATCCTTCTTAAGTACAAAGAAAAGGATACAAAACAAACAAGGTACAACACAAAACAGTAAATGAAAAAGATATTTTTTAAAAAGTACAAAGGAAAAAAAAAGAAAAAAAATGCTATATAAGCAGGATAAAAGATGAAAAAAGACGCGAAACTGTGCAAAACAAAAATAAAATAAAAAAAACAACCTTCATCACTTTATTATTGTGGTAGAGACCTGTATTTATATTTATTTATTTATTTATTTATTATTATTTTGTGTGTGTGTTTGTGAGTGTGTGCGTGTGTGTGTGTGTGTGTTTGTGTGTGTGTGCGTGTGTAGGCATTATTCACAGTAAAGCTACAAGGGGCATTAGCCATCAATCCTAGCCATCAAATCACACCCGTAGTCTGGTGTCCCTGCCTATTAGTGCTGAATTCATTTCCCTAAATTAAATCGGACTCCGAGCTCTCGTCTGGTTCTTGTGTGTGTGTGTGTGTGTGTATGTGTGTGTGTGTGTGTGTATGTTTGTGTGTGTGTGTGTGTGTGTGTGTGTGTGTGAAAGAGAGAGGGTGTGTGCACTTTTTATCCATTCATCCACCTATTTGTCAAAACACACAGTGTGACAGTGGAGTAATACACATTCATTATGGCAGTATGCAACAACAGGCTGCATATATCATTAATTAGACCAATATCAGGCGAGGAAAACAGCCCAGTTTGGGGAGGGTGCTGTGTATTGTGTGGCTGAGCATCTAGACAATCCGGTATCTATACTTGGTTTGTGCATCAAACTCTAGTTAAAAAAATAGGATGAATTTTACACTTTACCTTCAGGCTGACGTGAAAACGTGGAAGGAGTTTGAGTTTTTGTATTTTTCTTCCCTCCCTTTAGGTGACAAATATGTAACGACAAGGCTCCTCCAGACCTCCAGACATATTTAGACAGATTAATATTTGTCCTTTTCCATGACTAACGTGCATCTGACATAAATTATGAGTGTGATCTTTTTTTTTTCTTTGCTGTCAAATTAATGAGTCATTTGCCAGGTGAAATGAATCTTACCATTAATTTTTATACAGAGTACAGAGGGACAAATAAAGCACAGGCTTGGGCCATGCTTAGGCTTATTAATCAGTTCTGTCATGGCATCCTTTTGAGAATCGTTTTAATCAAGCGAACCACGACCACCATCCTGATGCCTGCTTTTATACCTCGAGTTATTAACAGATAAAGGAGAGGCTCCCTTATCATTGGAGATATTACAAAATCGACACATTTGAATGGATTACGGAATTAAAAAAATACTTTAAATCCACTATTTAAATTGATTAACTGTAAACATGATTAAATTTGAGGATGTTATTTGAAAGTGCAAGTGCCCACTGGGAATAAAATGAGCTCCACTGTGGCCCCACTGTGCAACAGCGCAGAAGAAAAAGATTAATATGCATTTAAGAGAAGCAAGTTTTAATCTCCATCTGAAAGGACATTTCGAACCGTACTCAGAAACTTCTCTTTAAATCAGACGTGCATATTCATTAGGTTGAGGCTTTGTGGACATCATTGAATTGCTTTATTTGATGTAAGAGAAAAGAATTTATTAGAAATTATTTATGGGCTTTTTTCTTTTTTTTTATTTCTTTTTTTTTAAACAAGTGCACAGCATCTCATGAAAAAATGACATTTTGAAGCCGACCACATCACAATTTTCACCCTAAAATCTCAAAACCTTTCATAATTGTATTTCTTTTTGATAGCTAATTTCGGTGTTTTTACTACAAACATATGGATTCTGATGATTTAAGAATTTTCTATAACAGCAGCTCTAACACTAGGTCCAGCATATGTAGCAGAGGACGATATTGAAACACTGTCTTTAAAGTTTTATTGTCTTTACAATAACTTGTAAATTGATATATTTGTCTAAGTGTTGATGTAGTGAAGTTGTCTAAGGAAAGACATTTATTTTAACATTACATTTAAGTGACAGTACTCTTAAAGCTGACACAACATAAAGCTGTAAAGTCCAGTTTCCACTTTCATGATTCTTTCTATGAATCACTACGGTATAAAAATGGTGCTTGCTCTGGCTCTGTCATGCTCTGACATCATTAGACACAGAGTAGCAAAGGCACCCTAAGGCAAAATTAAGGTGAAATATGGAGGTGCTACGTAGAGTCACGGAAAAGCCAACAATCTGAAATAATGATGATTACTTACAAATCACTGCACAGTGCGTTGTGATGTCTACAAATCCCCACAGAGAGACATGCAATAACCACCAAAGTGTTACATGTGCCATTGTACATATAGACAGTTTGACAGGAGAATGAGAAAAACAGCATTTTTGGACATTTTAGTCATTTTGGCAACGTATTATTCTCTGATATACGTATTGTAGTTGTCTATAACAAATTGTGGAATTTGAAAACTGCTACATAACTTTAAATTTGATTTGTGATGGTGTGATAAGCCATCACAAATCACATCTCTTATTTCTGCCATGAAGCAGACATACGTCCTGTGCAACACAGCAGACGTAGTTAGAAAGTGTTAAAAGGGTCTTTGAAAAATGTTGAAAGCAAGAAACTGACATTTACACTCTGTCACTGCCGTTCATGTTCTGTGTAATAAGGCATTATTCAATTTAAATGTTGTTTAATCACCATGTTATATATTGAACAAAGCTATCTGAGATAATCTAGTGTAAGCATCATGTTGCAGCAGAGATTAACATTACAAAACTTTAATATAAATGAGAGATTTGTCTATAAGACAGCACAGTGTGTGGCCAGCTAATATTAGAGTACTGTGTGTGGGAAGCTGTTAGTTAAACTGTCCATACCTTCACGATGATAGTCATGTATTTCCTTGAACTAATTTGCTGTCATTACTTTCTGTTTGACCTACTTCAACATCATAAAGTATGACTAAAACTCCAACATATACAACATATTTTATAAATTTTTGATAATTGCTAATTACTTGATTACTAAATTGCATATTTAAATGACCAGCAACAGTTTTAGTTTTTGAAAAAAACTAAAAACAGTACAGTATATAATATTATAATATATATTATATATATCACGCAGTAGACCACAGATTCGCTTACAAAAACATATGAGGGCCTTACAGGGCATAAAGCTCCATGTTTTTTAGGCAAGATACAAATTACATCAGAAGCAATCAGCAATTGTTGGTCTAATTTACTTATTAACTCTCAAAGGAAATAGTGTTTTAGCCGCTATAACACATTAAGTACATGTAAGTGATCTACCATTATTCATGGATATTTCACAACATTACACATATAATGAATCTATAAATGACTAAAAAGTATCACAGATCATTTTTAAACAAATAATAAAATGTTATTGTAAACAAATTGTTGTAGTATGAGAAAAATAAAACATTTCATAATGTGATTTTTTTGGAACAACTTTTGAAAAAAATAAAATAAAATCCAGATATGATATCGTAAAGCAAAGATACCATTTTTTAAAAGCAGTGCAAAGAGGGAACAGTATAAATTGCTTTTGTATACAATGTTATGACAAGGCTGGTCTCTAGATGTTTTCTATATTGACTTGGATTTGTCTCAGACCTTTTGGCATTTGTAATGGTCTTGGGCATTGGTCTTGCTGAAAGGTCTCGTTCTAGACTGAGATTTTGTTTAAAAAACTTGTCTTTTTGTATAAATAAAGTTTACTCACTCACTCATTGTCTATACCACTTTATCCTGTATTCAAGGTCGCAGGGGCTTAAAGCCTATTCCAGGAGACTTAGGGCATACACCCTGGACAAGGTGCCAATTTATCGCAGGGCACACACACATACACAAACTCACACACTCATTCATAAATTAAGTTTAACAAAAAGTAATTCCTTCACACAGAAAACTGAGCTCAGCAGGTCACATGATCTTGGCTCTTTCTTTCACTATTAAACATATCTATGTTGCTATTACTGGTGTTAAGTTGTCTACATTCATGATTTTTACCAACCAACTTTTTCTTTTTTTTTTTTTACAAAGTTGACGGTTCAGCAATATCCTTCCAGATAATGATATTGAAGGGTAAGAACCCTGTTTCAAATCTCAAACCTTAGTTGTTTTCTTTGCTTGATGCAGCCCAATAGTTTTACCCTTCTGAATTGGCAATTTTTATTTATTAATTTATTCATTTGTTTATTTATTTATTTGGCCAGGCAGTGTATGCTGTATTATATTGCATTCTAACTTTGTTTTTGTGTTCTCTGGTTACTGTACTGTTCTATATTATATGTAACATATTCAAGATGAATTATTTTCACTCCAGTAGGGAATTTTCAGTTCAAATTAAAGGAACATTACATTTTATTGCTATTTTTCACATTTTTTTTGGTAAGAATTTTAATGTGACTTGAAGAAATCCTGAAGCTGTGTTATAACTCAGTTACGTTTAATGGCTCTGGTGTGGCATGTTCTGTACAAGGTGACTGCTTGCCACAAGAAAATGCATTTAAAAATTGGCTTGCATGCACAACCTAATAAAAAGATGAATAGTTACACAATGCAAGTTCCAAAACACAGAACCAGTGTGTTGTTATAATTACAAGCTCTTGTTGCCACATCTTTCATCATTAGTGTCAAAAACTTTTGCATGCAAGCCTGATTGTATAGTGCTCTGGTGAAATTTAAATGTACATTGCCATATCTAGTGAAAGAAAATGCAAATTTGTACAGTTTCTTTCCCAAATCCTACGATTCGCTTTAAGCCTAACAAGTGGCATTGCTTGTGATGGCTCAGCAGAAAGCATGTGACGGTTTCTCTGTGATGCATTAGTGCATGCAGGATTTAACAAATGACACATACTCAGGGTCACCTTCATTTCATTTCTGTGAGCTAATGGGCTTAAAAAATAATGAAATAAACAAACAAACAAGCAAACAGATATTTCTTGATGCGACATTCGTCTTGTTTAAAAATCCGATTTTTTTCTCACCTTTATCAAAATGCACACCTTCGCAAGGAGTCTCATTATCCCATCTTACGAAAAACTATATTTCTCTCTCTCTCTGCTTCTCTTTCTCTCTTTTTCTCTTTCTCTCTTTTCTTTTCCCTCACGCTCTGTATTTCCATAGTGTATTTCAATATGTGGAAAATAAACCCTGAAGTTCTGCAAAATAAACCCTGAAGTCCATGTCATTAGTTTTCCACTTCATAACCTCAGCAGGAGAGTGTTAAAAGGGATAATGTACCATACCACACATGCTTCACTTTTAATTAATAAAAGAAAAAAAATGCATTTTAAACAGAATATTAAATCTACATTAATGCGCAAAATTTCTGCAAGCCCCTTCTTTCTAATTTAAGGCTCGGTTACGTTGCTGTGGAGAACAAAGCTCAGAACAGAAAAGAATTATAAATATTTATGATCAGAAACTCCATGAAATTGTTTAGAGGCACATAGATTGGAAATATATGGATTCAAAAGGTTTAAAAGGCTAGTGACATTGTTAACAAAGAGGGAAAAGAAAGAAAAAGAAGAGGAGGAGAGAGAGAGTATTAATCAATTAGGGCATTTTTATGGAAAATAAATCATCACCTACTTGAGAAATTCAGTTTGTGATTTGATGTTTAATGACATAAAACACTTCAAACTGTGGATTTATTACAATATAATAATAATAATAATAATAATAATAATAATAATAATAATAATAATAATAAGCTCTGTGGCCTGCTCCTTCAGGGCTGATGGTTTGATTCCCGCGTTGGATCTGTGTGCGTGGTTTTTCCCTGTTTTTCCTGTGCTTGGTGGGTTTCCTCCCACATCCCAAAAACATGCAGATTGGGCTAATCTGTGTTCCCAAATTGACTGTAGTTTGTAAATTAGTGTGAGTGTGTGTGTGAGTGTGTGTGTGCATGTGCACCTGCGATGGACTGGCACCTTGTCCATAAAAAAATATGTCAAATAAAATAAGCAGATTTGAGCAGTAATTCTTCTATAATAATGTTGAGAAATGCTCACTTAAATCATAACACTTCCATATCTATTCTCTCTATGAGTCAAATCGATGTTTTCATTAGTTTGTTTAATCAAATTGTATTGCCTACCAGCTACTATTGTGAGAAACATGATTAGCCAATAAGAAATCCCACATTACTTCCTATTCATTTGTCAAGAAGAAATTGAGCTGGAGCAGTTATACAAGTAGTTCATGCTATTAATATAGCAAGATAATACAAATAACTTAAATAACTAACCTATGGGGTTTACTAGACAAATTAAACACCATTTTTATTTAATATAAGTTATTTCCTCATCTAGTGGCACAGAGGCTTAGTGGTCAAGGGGATTCAAATCTCACCTCTGGTCTGTGTGTGGAAATTGCATGTCTTCATGTGGTTTCTCACACAGTCCCAAGACTTTTGTTGGGGGTTGATTGACATTTATAGTTTGCCCATAGTCTATGATTGGGTGCGTGAGTGCGTGAACCCCATCCAAGGTGTATCTTGCCTTGTGTTCTGTCCTCCAGGCCTCCCTCAATCTCTACACCGGATAAATGATAAAACCAGTGACAATGGTTATGCCACTAGGGTTAGCATTAGTTGTAGTATAGGGACAATCATAAAGTTATTATTGCAAAGAAAAGATAATGTACTGTAAAAAAAAAAAAAAACATTGGTCATGAGCTTAGTCCTTCTCTACATATCCTGCATCTACTGTAAGACGACACACTTCTTCAAACAATGGATAAGCTGGTGAAGACTATCTTTGAAAAAGCCTATTTTTGGCTCTTGAGGAAGAGTTCCACCTCGTTAATCACCTCGTCTTTGTCAAACGCCTGCCACAAAGTGGTTTCTTCAAATCATGGAAAAGGAAGAATTCACTGGTTGTGAGGTCGGGGGAGTAGGTGGGATGAGGCAGAATTTCATACCCCAAGTCACCCGCAAGTTTTGTGAGCCGAATTGGCTGGTGCGTTGTCATGAAGAGGCGCACTTAAATTTTTTTCACTTAAATTGGGTGCACCATTTTGGTTTGGATTTTATATGCAAATATATATGACCAAATATATGGTGACAGGACAGAAACCTAAGGCTTATTTATGCCTGTAAGGAATAAAGATCAGCCTGTACACTCTGATCCCACAGAAGAGGCAATGCAGCACAAATCGCTGAAAACAGTAAGTGCTGAACTTAATTGACAGTAACCTTGTGATACTGTTCACTCTGACGCTCTTGTCAGATCTGTTTTAAAGTCTTAAAGCCTCCCTCTTTTTGATCTACTTCATCTCCCAGCACAATTCAGGGCAGAGAGGATTGGCAGAAAGGCCTAGCCGAGTTTTCCTTTTGCTCCCCTTCATTGAGACCTCTATACTTCCACAAAATGCCACGTGTTATTAGACAGAAGTAGCCAGCTCAGGCCTATCTGCACTTTTAACATTTCTTCTTCTCTTTTCTTCACTCTTTTATGGTCAGCCATTTAAAGAGCCCTCTGAGACTAAAGAAAGTATGGTGCTACTTTATATTAGTAGACCATCCAAAGTGTGCATGAAGGATTAAATAAAACATGGTGGTTGAGGTGTAAAGAAACGGAAGGGTTTGTTTCAACAATCATGGGAGAGTTGGAGGATTTTTGTTCAGATGTGTGTTTTTTTTATATTTGATGGACTGAATCTTTCAACAATCCATTCAAATTATTGCTTGGATATTTACATAAATCATTACTGAGTGTGACATTGAAGAAAATCCAATCCGACCTCAGTTATAACAAAAAAAAAAGGTTTTGCTTTAAACACCACATCAGCCATAACACTAACTTCACTGCCATGTGAGTTGAATAACATTATCAACTATATACCAGTAAACAGGTGACAGGATCTTGGGCATCCAAAGATTATCTATGCCCGTTTGAACCAAAGGCAGGCCTGTCCATTCCAATTCCACAAAAATGCTAATGTAGCACAAATCAATGCTGCCCGATAGACAGGTATCAGAACTCCCAGCCTACTGTGTATGAGCCTTAGCAGGCAAAGAGTTCAAGGTCATTGATCCAGCCTTCAAATCTCCCAGATCTCAATCCGACTGAGCATTCATGGAATGCTCTGGACAAAAAGTTCATTCCATGGAGGCCCCACAACACCAAAAGGTGTCCCAGTGCTACCACAGCACATTCCTAGAGACCAGCGTGGAGACACACCTCAAGGAGCCAGAACCACCCTGGTGGAGCAACTGGAAGCCACACAATAGTGACCTTATTTTATTATTATTATTTTTTTTTGAAGGTTAAGACTGATGTGTGTACTACCTGTGTAATTGTCCATTGCTGCTTCTGAGCTCAACCTGTATGTGTGTGTGTGTGTGTGTGTGTGTGTGTGTGTGTGTGTGTGTGTGTGTCTGTTTGTGTTTACTCCTGGTTCTTCGGTGTCCAATAGTTTGTAGGTGTCAATGTGTGTTTTAATATGCACTTGCATTCCATTAAAGGTGTATTCCCTGTTCACACCAAGTATTTGCCAAATTTGATTGGGATCCTCTTAAAGAAAATCATGCAACAGTGTGTTCTGTAATTAAAACTTTATTCTGTAGATACAAAAATCTGTAAAAATGTTTGTATGTTTGTGTATATGTGTGTATGTTTTTATTTGTGTGTGTGTGTGTGTGTGTGTGTGTGTGTGTGTGTGCGTGCATGCCAGTGCATCTGTCTGTTTCTCTCCTGTTGACAGAAGGTGACGAAGCATTTGGCAGCAATGTTAACTGACACATTAGCAGTTTGCATGAGTTTTCACAATTAATGCGTGTTCAATTTTAATTATGCTAATTGCCTCTGAAACAAGCCGAGAGGTTGTAGGAGGACAGCTGCGCGAGACAGAAGCAGAGGAAACGTGTTCTCTAAGCAAACAAGAGCAATGCTTGCATTCAATATGAGATATTCCTGTGTAATAAACACTGCAGTAGAGTGATGATTAATTAGGAGCACTTCAAGCTGGTTAGACGTTTCTCAATATTATAAAGATGTTTAAAAAATGAAATCTTCTGCCACAACTAGAATAATGTTTAAGAATGTGCCTTTCTCATCTAACCAAAGGTTGATTTAATAAATAAATACAGTTACAAAAATTACACAAATCAGTTGATATTATGATTATTATGCTTTTTTTTATTATTATTTCAACACACTGTGGTTTTCTGGGCATTGTAGTTGGACTTTCTTCTTTCTGATTTTGTCTATTAACTTAACCTTTGTAACTTTTTATTACAAATTAGATTTCACAAGTTGTACCAAATTTGAAAACTGACCACATAAACGCACACAAAATATAGACCAAAGATTTATGCAGAATTCTTCAGAGTCTCTACTCTTGTGTATTTTGTCATACTGTAGTTTTGTCACTTGTAGCCTGTTTGATGGACTAAGCTGGTGCATTATTTATAACCTACACATTTGTAAGTGCCTTGCTTTGTCAGATCAGCCTGCTTCACATCTGAAATGCTGGCCCCCCAGGAACTCCCTTAAAGGCACAAACATGAAGAAATAACTTGGAGTGACTTCAGGACTGTATGGGGGATGGGGCAGTAACTTAAAACAATAATTTAAAAACGCATATTATAAATTTTTCTTCATGAGTATTGATACTAAAATTGGTATACACTTCTAGAAGCATAAGACCTGTAAGACCTGTTTTTTGTTTAGCTTGGTTTTTGTTAAAAACATAAAAAGCAAAAAATCTGTAGTGTCCATAATCCATGTCATAATAAACCGCTTCAGGTTTATGTCTTTTCATGTAAAATCTAAGTTGGCAAAGTTTCATCTGAATGACAAATAAGATCATTGTAAGATTTGAATTTTAAAAAGTTATGGACACTACAAAAAACTTAGTTTTACAAAACACGAAGCATGGATCAGAAGATAAGAAGCATTAAGTATTATGAAAAATGGTGTTATATGATCCTATCTGAAAATTCACTTTTCCACCTGGTTGTGACCAATCCCATGTTTTGGCCGATTCCACTCGTTGAATGTTCACGGGAACGACCACAGTAGACTCAGAGCCACCTCGGTCGGGATCATTAGTCATGGACGTATGGCCTTTTTTAAAACATTTGCCCAATTCTAATGTTTTACGGCGGCTAAGAGTTTTATCATTGTACTATACTTGAAGTCTTCTGTAAATGTCAATCGGTTTTACGCCTTCATTCACGAGAGTTTCATAACAAGTCCCGGTCTGACTCAAACACCCCTTGTATTACCCCAACCCTGATAAATATGTTACTTAAAGGAACTGTCATATTAAGAGCATTGTATTTAATATTTTATGTTTTGTTTACCCATTAAACACCTAAAAGCTGGTCTACTTGTCACACACATTGGTTTCATTAAGCTTCTCTCTAAGTAATATTAAGCCTACAGTTAATAAAAGTAAATATGTATTTAACACCAAGCTGTTCTATTTACCACCAAGCCCAAAGATATCATCAGACAACTTGTGTGATCTAATGTACCTACTTAGCTAGAGAAGCGAGAGAATGTTGAAAACTCCTGACAAAATGACTAAACACTAAAGCTCCTGACTTAAAGAATCATTGCTTAAAATGCTTCCCAAAGATGCAAAAGGTCTGATAACATCTTTGCTGAGCTGCAAGAAACCACTTGATAATGTCACAAGGGTCCAGATTAATCAGCGCAATTTTCATCAGCTGTGTGTGCGCTCGACCGCAGGACTCAGTTCCAGCACTGGGTTTAGAATCCTCACGTCTTGCTTCACGGCAGTGAGCGTGAAAACTCTCTGTTTCCGAGAGGCTCACCTGGCACGCGACATGCACATGGCCAGACACAAGCAGCCTCGTCGTTTCAGCCATTAAATATATGTAAATGAAGAGACACACCAGAGAGCTTGGGCATAATAGCACGCACAAGGGAGAAATGGATCCTGGGTAGTGATTAATTCATTTGATGATGCCTCTAGTGAGGAATTTTAGGTCACAAATGAACTGACAGGATGACAAATTACCATTTTAAGGAATTTACTGGGAATCATTAAGGAACAATTGTCAGGTAGTTTGTGGCAGGCTGAGACGATGGAACAAAATGCAGATTTTTTTTTTCCCGTTTCCTTATCGGAGATGTAGCATTAATTATCTTTTTGTGCAAATCTTCTCCACAGTGCTTGTCTGATTGGGTGTAATGCATGGAGTAGTTCTGTCTAAATTGTAAATTCATTTGGAAAAGGATTCTGCACAATTAAATTGCTAGACAGCAGGGAGGCAAAAGAGGTGAAGCCAAAAATGGATAGAGAGAGAGAGAGAGAGAGAGGAAGCAGTTTCTGTTTCTGTCCAATGAGCCACTGGGCCGCATCAGACCTGCTGTGATTTTATTTGAATGTTTACAGTTTAGTCTAATGCACAAATAATGCAACGCTTCCAGAGGCGAGTCTGATCAGAATGCACATGGCTTTGGCCAGACAACACAGCAGCATTTGGAAATAAATCGTTAATAGAAAGTTGAAATGAATGTGGTATATCCATAGCCACAGTATATCTATTCACACCAACATTAAATCAGATTGATCAGATCAAATTTACTCAGATTTCTTTAACAACCCGAAAACATAAAAGCAACTTCAATAGCATTTTCCTTTACAGTAAGGGAATATATTTTCAAAACATAATTTATTATGGCTACATCTTTTTTTTTTCATTTTTTTTTTTCATTTTGCCCCTCCAACCTCACCCCCCCCCTCCCGACACACACACACACACACACACACACACACACACACTAATTAAACTTTGTATTCATTCCTTTCAAGAGACACAATAACAAAACAATTTTCAACAATTATGCAGGCGTTCAAGTCAAACCGGGACGTGTTATGTAATTTCTAGTGAATGAAGGCCTAAAAACTGATTGCTATTAACAGAAGATTTCAAGCACAGTTCAGTGATGAGGCTCTGTGAATAATGATCCCAGCCAAGGTGGCTCAGGCTCACTGCAATCATTCCTGTGAACATTTAACCAGTGGAAGTAAAGATGCTTGAAAATTGACTGATAATTTGTTGTCAACTTGCAGTAGAGACGCATCTGTCTGTGGGAACTGTACACACAATCATTCACCAACACCAGGAACTCAAGTGGGAGTCATTGCCACATCCTCTGTATAATCCTGGCCTTGCTCCAAGCCATTTCCACATTTGGTTCATCAAAGGAGTTCCTGAAAGGCCGGCATTTCAGACAGAAAGCAAGCAGTCTGATCATAGCTCTAGCATACTGAGAAAACTTTCTAACTTGATTGTATCTGTTTTTTTGTTTGTAAGATGTTTTTCTATTCTGCACAATCAGAAGTCCAAGATTGACTTTAATGTCCAAATGAGGTGTGGAAATAGTGTATAAGGGTGAAGTGGACTGTACAGTAGGTGCACTGGGATGAGTATGTCGCTGTAGAATAAGACATGGAACCACTACAGCACTCACAAATTTTAGAATTACTCAAACTGCAACTGATAATATAATCATGATATACTGTACTGTAAATAAATAGAAAAATTGCAGTTTTCTTTTTTTATTTATAAATGACACTTTTTTAATAGTTTATTGTAAAATTCAAGCAGTATCATGAGTACGAGTGCAGTGACACACAATATCCACACAGGTACTGTATGTTTTGGCCATAGCTTATCCTACAGTATATGCTGATATACAGTATAACTGCATGACTGTGAGTGTAATGTTGTATTTGTCCAACAGTTTAATAAACAACAAATTAATATCACGTAACTGTGATTTCAGACACAGTATGGCCAAATATTTTGTTTATTTTTACATCAGCTAACTGGCCAGCCCACACACACTGATATGTCCATTCCTGTTAAGGTACTTTTGCCATCCCTTCTTTCTCTACATTAAGTCAAAGGGTAAATTTGTTTACATGTATTGTTTATCATGTCCACTGATGAGTGTATCAAGCATTTCAAACTTAGAAGTGGCATTTTTACATAGACACAGTGAGACGTCCCAGTGTGGTTATACTCAATGCACAGAAGCATTTTTTGGAAGGTCACAGAACTGAAAATGAATAAATAAATACCTGTTGTTTAACTAATGTTACAAAATGACAATGAGATGGGATTCTTCAGATGAGTTTCTGGTTTCTGGTTTCTCTGGTTTTCATGCTCAGTGTACTCACGACTACATGAGCTTCCCAAATACATTTACCAAATATTGCAATGTAATAGTAGACCAAACATTGCACTGAACACACTTTCAAACAATTAAGATTGTAATGTCACAACTTTTTGGGAATATGTATGAATGTAATGCAATAATGTAGCACTCCAGCATTTAATACAGTAAATGCTTAATGCAGGTAATAAATGTGAAAAATCCATATTATTAAATATTTATTCAACATAGTAACCTAATTATTGAAAAAAAAATTCTACAAATAATCTGCAGATCATCAAAATTGATTCCTAACATGTGTTTAATTCCTTAGATACTGTAATCTATAGATTATTACTCTGTCACTTTTACTATCTCTGTGGAGTCTATGTGCATGTCCTCCCTGTTTCCAGATGGGTTCTCTGAAGGAATCGATTAGGTTGATCTATAAGATAAATTGCTCTTAGGTGTTAATGAATGAATGAATGAATGAACAAACAGATGAAAAAACAAATGGGTGTGTGCATGGTGTCCTGTAATGTATTCCTGCCTCATACCCAGAGTTCTTAGGATGTGCTCAGGATCCACTGCCCCTGTATATGCAAGTATATGCTCCTTACTAAGGATGAATTAATACAAAAATAATAATAATTTTAATCAATCAAGGTCTGTAGTTAGACTACGAACCTGTCAATGGTTTGTATGGTGTATGAAACATATATATATATATATACAAAATATATAATCACATGTACATTAGGCTGCCTATAGACAGCCTAATGTACATGTAATTATATATTTTGTTAAGATCCTAATGTCACAACTTTTTGGGAATATTGGAGCCAGATGTGCATAGTTCTAAATAGTTATACAGAATGTAATGCAATAATGTAGCACTCGATCATATATATATATATATATATATATATATATATATACCCATGCATGGTTCGTAGTTTGTATTTATGTATTCCTGCATTGACCTACAGTACAGTAAGTTCATTTAGTTAAGTATTTATGTTCAACATTCAATTAAATAATTTTCAATTAATGTTTGAAACCCAAATTTGTCCACTGTTTAACATGTACTAATGCAGGAGACTTTAACTTATTGGAAAAACTATTTAAAATAAAAAAAATACAACTTTAAAATTGGGTGCACAGATTTCAGAGATGGGATGTGATATGGGAACGTGCCATATCTAATCAGATCTGTAATGACTGAAGTACTTTTGACTTACGATGCCAGTGGTAAGAATCTTGACAGGAAAACTAAAGGAAATATGTACAAACCCATAAGAAACTGACTTTAATAATTACGCATGTTCATTCCATTCATATCTAGTGACAGACATCCCATCTTATTTCAGTACAGAATGAATCAGACACTCCACACTGTGTCTTACTGACACAACCAATTAATTCATTAATTAGCCCTTGCCTAAACTGTTATGGTGCACAGAGGTCCCCGAAATCATGTTTTATATAACAGATGCTCTGACATGAGAGTGTGTCAGAATGGACTTGCTTTTCCTGTTTGTTTTAGGCAGAACGTGACAGAGGAACTGACAGGAGGAGCAGATATTTTTTCAGACCCTCCCCCTCTTTCTCTCTGTAAAACTAGGGGAGGTGTGATAAATGTCCCTGACGTGGTGGTGCCACATTAACATGTAGAGATACAAGATGTCAGGAGGAGCTGTAATTAAGCAGGCACAGAGACGACCCTGCCCCCTTCTGCTCTTTGACGATGACGCCACAAAATGGAGGTGCGCTTTACTTTATTTATTACATTTTCCCATGGAGGATCCAAAGGACATATTGAATTCAGGTCTTTTACGTTTTGGGACATTTTTAAATCCATGTTCCAGATTTTTTCCCTTTTTTAAGTTCGAAACACTGTTTTTCTTTCATTTCAACTACATGATTTGTAGCAGGAAGAAAGTGCTGGATGTTCTTTTAGTTGCCGCCGGCTCATTTCTCAACTCCGATCTACCTTTGGTCAATTTACTTGCTGCGTTTGAGGGGAATTGGCTAGCATACAACTGTTTTAAATTGGAAAGAGTTCCCGTTCTCCTGAAGCTCTGGATTTATCATGCAGAAAGCCTTCATCGCTTCCCCAATCATCATCGTCCCCCTCAGCCCTGAATACATTAAAGAAAATATCACTGGGCTAACATGGCGCTGGTGGGCGAAATCTGGGTTACAGCGCTCATGGGATTTTTCCAATTTAATCTCGTGAGTGATGACTTCAGCACACCGGAGATAAAATCGCCAAAACCCGGGTCAGCCTGGAAAAGACACTACACGAGCTTCTGGTTCCATCTAGAGCACCATGAACGCCTTTTAACGTTTGAATTTAGGTATGGTGCTCCCAAAATTGAAACCAAAATGAAAATGTAATACTAAAACAAAGTTGATTTGAAAAGGCCATTTCATTCTGCTGGCCTTTGCTTGCTCTTCTGCAAGTCAGAAACTGATATATTGATTATTTAATGAGGCGGTTAATCACTTGTCAAGAACTCTACATGTAGCAGAGTGAGAAATACATCCTGCATTACTTTTAAAGCTCTAGTCAGATCAATAGATGTGTTTCCAATACTGAGCATTATTTTTTAATTTTACTGAGCAAAAAACAGGCTTTTACATTATCTTAAAGACATCATTTAATAGAAATGTGCTATTTTTTACCTATTTATTATTCAGTTGTTCATTCTTGAGCAAATTATTCTGTATGCACCTGCAACTAACAACTGAATGTAAAAAGTTATTATAAAGCAACTAAAAATAATTATAAAATAAATATAAATATAAAATATATTAAATTAAAAAAGACAACTATGAGCATGCTGATAGATGTAGCATATAATGCTTAAAGGATTAAATATTAAGACATAATTTAATATGTAATTTAATAAGTTTAATTACATTTCCTTTACGCCTATAGCATGCATACATAGTATGTAAGTTTGCTGTCTTGCATATTTATATATATCCCATGCACTTTACACAAGAAATAATAAATAAAAAAAGAAAGAAATTTTTTTTTAGTAATCAATAAGTAAATTATTTCCAGTATATATTATTTTGATTAAAGTTTTGGGTACTCCATGAAGACACAAAATATAAGTTTTAAATTAAGATTTTTACATCTTAACCATGTACATGATTGTAAACACATATTTGGGGTGGATTTTCAATTCATCACAAGAATCACTGTTATACATATTTATGATATTTAAGATCTTTAAAATACAATTTATCAATTTATGAAATCATTCCTCCTGTGATCAAGAACTGTGTAATCAGTGCTCACTCCTTATCGAGCAACTGATGAGTCATTTACTATCTCCTGAAGTATTTATATGCACAACTAAGACAATGAGGGTTTATCATAATTATAGGCCTCCTTAGTGAGTAATTACGGCTCACCAGCATGGGTCAATTACACTTTACTGAATCTGCCAATTAATCAATTAACCAGTAAAACCAATCAAGCGTCTAACTAAAACACAAGCTGAAAACAATCGGCCATGCCCACAGCAAACATGAAGCGCTGCATCGTTACAGTTTATAGAGCCGAATACGAATGACGATTGATATGCCGAGCTCACTTCCCCTCTGAGCCTCGCTGCTGATGATCAAAGATAGATAGACACACGGTTAAAAATGAAATGAGTAGAATGTCAGGACATACAAAAGGAACAAAGAGGGGGATGGAGTTACGTGAAATCGTTTGCGCCTCGTCCATTGTGTTCGAGGGAATAATAAGATCTGGCTGCAATATGCTGCGTGTGAGTGCGTGTTGATTAACCTCTGCTCCCCAGCACAGTATCATTGCCTATTGACCTGCCACAACTTTCCACAGGCAAAGGTCTCAGGAGCAGCGAGATGGACGAGGGTCTAATTGTGTGTTCTTCGAAGCTGAAGTTATTGGCAGCTGCCAGTGTATCAGAGGCTGAAGCTCTACACAGCCAACCAGATCACACTAATTGCAATGGCCTTTTCATCATCTCTAAAATCAACCAGTCTCACTGCTGCTCTGGGGAAGCGAGACACACACACACACACACACACACACACATACGCACACATACGCACACACACACATACACACACACACATCCACACACACA
>JAQMYJ010000036.1:25627330-25653086 GCA_030014305.1 Clarias laeviceps | reverse complement strand
ATGACCCGGCAGAGAAAACTGGCTGTTGTATGCATCACTTAAATCTATGGGTTGCTCTGAGGATCAATTATGGCCCACATCACCAACACACACACACACACACACACACACACACACGCATACACACACACACACACACACGCATACACACACACACACACACACACACACACACACACACATGCACACACAGGAACGCACACTCACATACATACACACACACACACATGTACGCACACTCACATACATACACACACACTCACATACATACACACACACTCACATACATACACACACACGCACACACAATGATGGCAGGGATTCAGTCAGAAATGAACTTTGAATGTTAGTTATGATGAATATCTGCATCATAATAATTATCAATATGAACAACACTGATGTCAAAATATTTTACAAGGCTTCTGGAGATGATCCTGAATACACTGTATGTCCCCCGATATTATTATTATTATTATTATTATTATTATTTATAAATTCATAACATGTCATTTCTGTTATTTTAAAGGTTTTACTGTTTTATTTAGTTTATTTATTTTGGGGAGAATGTAACATGATTATTTGTATTAAATTAGTTTTTACTAAGCTGTTTTATTATTAAGATAAATTTTGTGATACACATGATTATGTTTTCAAGCAAGACCGACCAAACAACCTGCAATATTGCACCAAAAAATTAATTACAATTGGCATTCTACTTCATTCTACTACTAGTTTTCACTTAATACCAATTTTCAATTCTTATACACTATATATAAAGAATAATTATGTTTGAAATATAGTATTTATGTAAGCCACTTTAATTTTACATTAATAACTATTATATGCATAGCAATTTAATCTTAGATTTTATTATATATGATATTTATCAAATACAAAATGTATGATGTTTTGTATATAAATTGGATGTTAAATACAAACATTTATTTATTTATTTATTCATTTATTAGTTTTTTTGTATGTTGGTTTGTTGCAGTCTGTTTTATCAGAAGATACACATTTGGTTATTTGATGAATTATATATATATTTTTTTAAGGAAAGTCAATTCTTATGTCAGATAAATGAAACTAAAGCATAAATTTTGTGAAGCAAAACGTAGATACTGTAATCTTACACTGTTGCTGAAAATTTGCCTTTTTGACCCCAAAAAATAACTGAAGGGTTAAATGGAAAGCCCCAGTCATACCTGTAAGCTGGAACCTGATTTGAGCAGCGTTTAGGCAGGCCAGTAAAGCACACAAGGGGCAAGGGGGCATGGGGGCATGGGCAGTGGGTGAGGGGGGGAGGGCACAAGGGAGCAGGGCTAGTGGAGGGCCCGGAGACAACTGCTCCTCCTGACGGGAGATCAATAACGGCCATTCAGTGGCAGCAGCCAGGCTGCCGAGGCTGACAGGGGTTCGCACACTGTAATTGGATCAAAGATGCAGGCAGTCTCCAAGACTCACCCCAACCCCTGCTCAGAGATCCCACACACACACACACACACACACATGAGCACACACACACTGTTTGGTACTGTCACAGCTGTCACATGTCATCCCATCTCACTCCTGTTTGGTTCTGTATTCCTCAGTTTTCTTCTTCGTCCTTCTTCAATATATATATTTTTTTGCCCACTTCTCTTTGTCACTCTCCAGCAGATGGATTAATGGCACTGATATTAGACCCATTCTTCATGCTTTTATGCAAAAGAAAGATCTGTGTCAATGCAGGATTTCATGGAAATAAAGTCAGCGTTTATTTGCGCTTCAGAGAATGAAACAGGCTGTAAAAAGAAACGAGGTGACGTTAAGCTTATTAAAAAAGGAAAAGAGGAATAAATAACAATAACCTTTTCCGAAAGGGAAGAAAAAAAAAACAAGGACATGTTCAGGATAGGAAGAAAGTGGCTCTGTGTAAAGCCAAAAGTAATGAAAACCACCTCCACTAAGAACACAGTCGCTGCTTAGTCCCCTATTATTTATTCTCCATCTTGCAGGTTTTTTGTGTTGTGGCCTTGTGCAGGGACTTGCATGTTCCTAAAGCAAATATTGACCAAATCCTTCAGTTGCATTTGAAATGAATAACATGGAGATTTCACTCAAAGCTGCAAGGGAAATATTTGTGCACGGCATAAATAATAGCTTTTCTGCAGCATGGACAACACAGAACTGTTTCTTTTTAACCACACCACAGTTAGAGATTTTCATCATAAAAAAAAAGAGACAGATTTGAATAGATAACCATCTCAGAGGGTACAAATAAGTTGTAAAGCTTATTCCCTGTTTAGATTAACCAAAAAGTGAAGGGGCTTAAGCAGAATCCCTTAAAGCAAGGATTCACACCCTGCTTTAGCAGATGAAAAAGGACGATACTTGGTCCACCATGACTAAAAAGCTTTCCTCTGCTAACAGTCAGGGGCCTCAAAAATTGTCATTTCCTTTATCTGCAGAGTTGAAAAGATTGTAGAATTATCGCGTGTGGAGCGACTGCGCAAGAAATCCTGGAACACCAGACACCGGGGCGGATCGGATTAAAGGACGGTTCGACATTAAAGGAGAATCCGTATGCAAATTTACCGGCAATATGCACCAATTAGAGGAGGCATGTTTGTGATGTAATCCTACACGAGAGTCTCTGCCCTCTATTTCCACATCCTTAATCAAATTAGGGGCTTAGAGACACTCCATTATTCAATTGTAAACGACACTCATTTCATTTCTTTTGAGTTTAGGCAAATAATAAGGCCTTTTGTCGAAATAAATCTAATAAGATGGTGTAGATTGTGGGCCTACGATCAAACATGGGTGAAACGATTAAGGATTTTAGCTTTAACTGTGTGGATACAATGAATGTGACATAGAATAATGAGAGAACACTTGGAAGATAAAGTTAACAAAAAAACGCACATTGGGACTAAAAGAGAATGGATCATTAGAGGACGAAAACAAGTCAAGCATGTGCAGGATTGGTAAGCAGATACAGACACATGAGTATGCATCAGCATCTCTTGGCACCATGTCAAACACCTCTCACGTTCACCTCTGCATGCTTCACAGCCTAAAGCGTGTGCTTAACAAATAGAGACTGACTTAAAAAAAAAAAAACAGTGTGAGACAACTGACAGAGCGAGAGACAGCAAACAAAAGAGAGAGATAGAGAGAAAGCGAGAGGGACAAGGGACAGGGAGACACAAGGTGGCCGCAGGGCTGTGCTAAGTGATCTGTATTCTCCCAGAGTCCACAGTTCCCTAACCCTGTGAAATTAACAACACTTCCCTCCTCAGTGACCTTTAACCCCTCACATAATACCACATCCACCAAGCACCATGCATGAGCGTGTCTGGCTAATGTAAAAAGCCCCAAAATGTCCAAGTCAATGTTTTCATTAAATACAGCCTGGAGTGGCAGCAGGGCTCAAGCTCAGCCACAGGGCCATCATGATCCCTTTTTCTTGCTGCGTTTCAAGAGAATAATATCAATAGAAACCCATATATATTTGTCCATTTTGCATTTTTCTATTCACTATGAATCCTTGCTATATTATACCCAGTTTCATGAAAAAAGCAGGGGTTTTTTTCCTCCAAATACTGTAATTTCCCACAGGCCACCTGGTGAACGACAACGTAAGAAGCACGCAAGAAGTCGGAAGTGTGTGGCGCGACTAACGTTGAATTCCCGAGGAGGGGGGTCTAACGCACTGACCCCTGCACCTCACCTCCTCACCTCACACTCATAATCACAGGTCTGGGAGATAGAACGCAGCCGACTAAAAGGCAGACGCAGCCATTAGAGAGCTACTTAAAAACAGCACTTACATCTCCAGTTGCAGGCGATTACTTAAACTAGGGTTTGGTATTTAAAATGATGCTTTCAGAGGGGCTTTTCACATTTGGTAATGTGTCAAATGGAGGATTTAAAGAATTTCTTTTGTGGCAAGAAGGAGAAGCTGGGTAGGCAGAGCAGACTGAAACACTGGACACTTTGGATATTTGTATTATTTTACTCATAAAATAACCGAATTTCATTTAAAACACACACACAATAAAAAAAAAATGTTTTTTGTGTTAGTGGCATGAAGTGGCATGTATGCATGTGTGTTTGTGTGTGCACGTGTGTATGATGCATGCCCAGGCCTCTGGTCCCCCACTAGGGGAATGCTTGGATCAGCGGAGACAACCGCTAGCCCGGGGTTAGTGTAGCCGTGGTCGCATTGCTGTGACGGGGAGCAGGGGCGATGGTCTGGAAATAAACCTAGAGACAGAGAGAGAGAGACGAGACGGATGCCGAATCCAACAATTCCCATGCCAGATGCAAAGAAAAAAAAATTGGGAATGACACTTAACTAGCAATTAACTAGTCTTATGTTAGCAGTTATGGATACTAAAATGTGTAGTTCTGATCATTTGGACTTTAGCTATGGGAATAGATCTGAAGTTAATTGTATTAAGGTCTTACAGTTAATTTACACACATTCGCACATTCCTGATGTCATGCACATTATACTGTAGTTGATCGTAAGTGAGACACTTTGGAGCTATTTTAAGAGAAAGAAAGTGATGGAGAGATAGACCTACAGAAAAGCCAGTGGTGCTTCTTACACTGGACTCTAGGACAGGAAAAGTGAGAGGTCAGCCATATTTGTCTATTTTGGATTATCCAAGACTATTTTGATGCCAAGTACATTTGGGAAGCTGGAAAACAAGATTAAATAAATTCTTTATCTTTATATATATTTTTTTATGTTCTCCACATTCTTGGTAGGTTTTCTCTGGGCACTTCGGTTTCCTCCCAAAGTCCAAAGACATGCAGATTAGATTAAATGGCCTTACCAAATTGCTCGTAGTGTGTGAATGAGTGTGTGTGTGTGTGTGTGTGTGTGTGTATGTGTGTGTGAGTGAGTGAGTGAGTCAGTGTGTGTGTGTGTGTGTGTGCGATGGATTGGCACCCCATCAAATAGTGTACCCTGCCTTGTCCCCAAGGTCTCCCGGGATAGGCTCCAGGCTCCCCGCAACCTTTACATTTTAGGAATTCTTTTGTAATCTGTAATGGATGTAAAGAGGTATAGATGATTGAATGAGTGAGTGAGTGAGAAGTTTAGACCCAGTGGTTTTCCTCTCTCTCACTCCTTCTCTCTCTCTCTTTAACATTCGGGGATACCTTTGAGTTTTTAATTATAAAATTAGCAAATATACTAAATGTAGTTAACTAGCACAATGACACATGCATTAAAGATATTCTAATAATTTGCATATATATATTTTTTTATCTTAAATTTTAGTACCATGCTTTTTCTATTAAAAAAAACCTTGTTAGTCAGTAGTACAACATTAATGAAAAAGAAAAAGAAAAATGAATGGGAAAGCTTCCGTTGTTGTTCTCATGATTTTAATGAACTTGAATGCCACTTTAGGATAGCTTACTTTTGGAATATTCCAAATATTTCAGGGTTGAGTTTATATTTTAGGGCATATTTCATAATCTTAAAGGATAACTTTAATGCATCACTGGCTGGTGTACAGTGACTAAGACGACTAAGCCCAACTGAAAAGATAAAAAAGAACATCAACATGAGATTTTATTAGTTAGTTAGTTAGTTAGTTTGTTTTTACAGATAAAAGTTAATTCATGTTTTACAGGGGTTTCATTTTCCCGTCATAAGAAAAATACACAAAATGGTGTGAGGAAGTGACATTGGGGCTGATTTCATCTTAGTTGATTTAATCTCAGTGTGTGTGAATATTTTTCATCTATAAAATAGCATCAGTAATTGAGAAGACACACATGTAACATGTTTTTATTTTGCCCAAACTGCCTTTGTAGGAAAAAATTACAGCTTTCTACTAACCACATGTTATCCCCTTTTTTTTATTCCCATTTTATTCTGGTTTGGGACCGGCACTGCATCATGTTTTCATATCCTTTGGCAACCTGTGGAATCTTTTGGTTTGAAAATTAAAGGCCCACAAGTTGTGACTGAATGAGCACAATTTAGTGGAAAGGGAGTGGAAATGTAATGTCCAAGTACATGTGGGTGTGATAGTATGGCGTCCACATACTTTTGGCCACACAGTCTATTTGTTATTGTTATAATGTCAGTAGGACACAAATGGCATTTGTGGAATCATCTAAAAGATATATAGAAGTTTCTGTCTTGTGAAAAATGAATCATATGCAATCTAAGGAAGCTTACTCACCATGTCTGTATTGACTGACACTTTGGCTCTTGGACAGTATAAAAAAGCAAGCTTTACCCAGAGACCTGTTATTGTCAGATAGAGTAAATACGGGTAACAGATTCAAGGAATTTCTATAAGTTAGAAGACAATCACACCGCTCTTTCTCTTTCTGTTTCTCCTGCAAGTTCATATCTTCTGTTTATCATTCATATCTGTGTGTATACATAACCACATTGCACAATATGCAATTCAATTTAATGAGCAGGGGTATCCAGGCTTCTCTATTTTCTCCAGTCTCTCTCTCTCTCCCTGTGCAGAAAACGTTGGTGTCAGTTAGATTTGTCTAATATGAAGCAGTGCCATGAGGGAAAAGGCTTGTCAATGTTTGCCAGTCGGTTTACTCAAGGATGAGCACTAGAAAGAGTCTACCACTTCGGTGTGTATGCACCAGACTTGATTATGACTCTCTGTAAAATAGAGGGGGAAAAAGTCCAGACTTCCACACAAAAGCATCTCTTGAGGTTCGGGAAGTGCTTAAACATTTTTCATAGGAAGATGAATTGAAACCCTGAGAGAAGTAGCAGATTAAAAAAAAAATAGCTACTCTAGATCTTTATTAAGCATGATTGCTTTTTTTTACAATCTTTTCTTGAAAGGAAAAAAAAGTCAAACACTAAGTTGCGTCATGCCCTTTTCTCATTTCAGGATGAGACCCGTAAAAAATGGCATCCGCTTTTATTTATGCATATTTTGCATGCTGACATAAGGCCCGTGGAATTTTGCAAAAAGAAGGGGAAAAAACAATAATTTGGGTAAAGTGCATGGTTAATTTCCACTTAATTCCGGATTCAAGCAGCATATAATGGAAATTTGAACCGTCATAACAGATTAGCTTTCTGCGTGGTAGGGTGTCTCTCTCTCTGATAGATTTACATTTATCAATCTTACCAGGGAAAAAGAAAAAAGAGAGACAGAGCAAAACACAGAGAGACAGAGAGAGAGAGAGAGAGAGAGAGAGAGAGAGAGAGAGAGAGAAGTGCGCCATTTAATTTCTTCCCTCTTTTCCAGCACGCTGACCTCCTCCCTCCCGGTATAATCACAACAGTTATGCGGAAATATTCAAGCATTAATAATGAATTGTGTGGGTTCAGGCTTCTCTCTATTCAGAAACACACACTTGTGACCTTCACCTTTGTGGAAGTGAGCAGACTGACTCCTAAAGCAGTCACACTAAACTAGCAGCCATCTCTCAGCTTGCCATGCCTGTCTCGGTCAATTACAACATCCTATTTAAACTTTAATTTAGTTTATAATGTGTACATTGGGAATGTAATGCAGTGCCACTGTATCTCTGTATCTGTTAATGCACCTGAAGTTTGAATTCTGGCTCTGACAGTTCCCCAACCTCAGCTATATCACTCCAGTTCATAACCTCTCTCAACTCAATCAAACATTTTAGGCAGTATAACAATTGGAAGATTTGGTTTGATACATAAGGTTCAATAGCAGCAACTGAAATTAATCAAGACTTAAGAAAGGTGTTTCGTCTTTAAATCTTATACTTAAATTAGTCATCATCTTTAACGATGAATGAACTGTGTACTGTGGGCCCACCCCAGAGTCTAAACAAACTTGGTCACATATTGATTAGTATGTACTAAATTATACATTATCATAGCAGTGGTATGTTAAAATATTAAATCTTTGTACAATATGCATATTATCACTTTCACTCATCATCTATACTGCTTTATCTTGTATTCAAGGTTACAGGGGGCCTGGAGCCTATCCCAGAAGCCTTAGGGCACAAGGCGGGGTACGCACTGGACAGGATGCCAATCCATCGCAGGGCACACACACACACACACACACACACACACACACACTATTGGCAATTTGGAAACTCCAATTAGCCTAATCTGCAGGTCTTTGGGAGGAAACCGGAGTACCCGGAGAAAACCCACCAAGCAATGGGAAGAACATGCAAACGTCATGCACACAGAGACACAAGAGATCCATTTACCCAGAGGATGCCCCAGAGGACCTGTTGCACTGGTTGAGGTGCCAATCCATCACAGGGCACAAGCACACACACTTACTCACTCAAACACTATGAGCTATTTGGAAGTGCCAAAAAGCTTTATCTGCATGTCTTTGGACTGAGTGAGGAAACTGTTCACAGAGCTCTCGCTTAAAGCTGCACCAGGCCACTCCACTCATCATCGCTTAGCGCTCAACTCTGATTCCTCTTCACTAAAAATTACCATTCTGGCATTTTGACTGAAAAGTGTTGGATGACTATACAAGACACAAGTGTATTCTGGGTCAGGCTCAGCTATGCTCCAGGCATGTGATGTGAGCAATGCCGGAGTAAAACTGAAGATGGACAACGCCTACCTTCTTTTCAAAAAAGCCATTGATCTCTATGTCTAAAATCCACCTGCTCACACTCCCCACTTTCTTGCTCTCCACTCTGCTCACATGCTCTGGTACCACTTTAACTCAATTGTATAGCACTTTTCACAGTGGGCATTGTCACAAAGTGCTATGTGTTGAAATACATTTTAAATATATACATTTATCCTTCGCCTGTACTTATAAGCTCATATTGCCTAACAAATTTAGTTGGTTTTAGATTTATTTTGTAAAATATAAACAATCTAGCAGTCTTTTTACTGTAAACCATCTCTACCCTGACCAGGCAGTTACTAGGGATGAAGAAAGAAACGCTTTAAATCCATTGCACAATACGGCCTTTGTTTGTCCTACAAGCTTTAATGCTCACACATATTTTTGTTGCAACCCTTGAGACACCATTCCCAATCAACGACTGTATATATACTGTATGTGGACATCGTACAGAGGTGAAAAAGCAAAGCCAAATTATCTCTGAAGCCCTCTAGTGGCTCGATGCAGTATGTTTTTGCCTCTTCCCATATAATTAAATGAAAAATGAGCCAAGTTTTCATTTAAAGTCACAGCTCCAGAAAGTATTTTTCGGAAAAGGGTAATTTGTAGTTTAACTGAACGCAATGTCTAAAATATGTTTAATGACAGTTGCTTGATTAACACCTTTAAATATGACAGTCAAGCATCATGTACATGTCTGCAGTTTTCAAGATGGTAACTGAAGTTTGCAATGTTTCTCACAGTAAAGCCATGTCATGTTCGGTGATACACTTGTAACAGACCATCAGTTGGGAAACCAAACCAAAGTATCTATTACTATTATTATTATAACAATTTACTATTAAGTGTATAATTTTAGCTCAAAAAAGCTTGGTAAGGCTAGCCACCTTTAATAAACCTCACAGATAATAGGAGCAAGGCTTACACTTGCATTCCTCAATTCAGTTGTGTAAATGCTAACTCTGTGTAACAGTGGCTTAATGGTCCACCTTGCACCTCCAGGTCCTGAGTTCGATTCCCGCATCAGGTCTGTGTGCATGGAGTTTGCATGTTCTCCCCGTGCTTGGTGGGTTTCCACCGGCTTCTCCGGTTTCCTCCCACAGTCCAAAGACATGCAGATTAGGCTAATTGGTGTTTCTAAATTGCCCATAGAGGGTGGCATAGAAAATGGCAACCCGCTCCAGTACCCTTGCCAAGAAAACCCATGGACTGCATTTAGGAAGTCCTGGCATGCTATGGCTCATGTGATCACAAAGAGTTGGACGCAACAGAATGACTAAACACATGAACGAAACAATTGACCAGTATACTAGTGTGTTAAATTCTCTACTTATTCCTCCTGTACATTGATTTACATGATGGCTTAGCCAGTGGTAGCTCAGTCATTCAATGCTCAAGAAAAAATCTTTTTTTCTGACAATGATGAAGACTGCAGTTTAGCATGTTACATATTATTTAATAATGCATACTTGACACTTTAAGCTATCATTTAATGTGCCATCTTAAGTTGCCTTCTAGGTAATATCTCACAGCATGTGCACATGCAGCTCCAATTTTTCCCTACTGTGCATACTCTTTGAATTCAATTCAATTCACTCACTCACTCACTCATCGTCTATTCTTTATACAGGGTGGGGACCTGGAGCCTATCCCAGGAGTCTTAGGGCATGAGGTGGAGTACATACTGGACGGGATGCCAATCCATTGCAGGGCACACACCTTCACACGTTCATACACACACCTTGGAAATCTGTAACGGTCAAGACGTCATGACCCAACAATAACCCTATTGGTCCACTTTTCTTTGTTTTTATCCTTTAAAACCCCATGATGCAGAGTCATACAGTACAGCTTCATAAAAAATTGCGGCCTTTAATGTGAGTCTCAACACACTGAATGAAACCATGTGCATTAAGAAGCCTAGGGCCTTCCCACCAGAGCAACACCAGAGCACTGTTTATCTCCCATCATTCCCTCTGGTAAGATGTCTAGAGTGCCGTTCATGATAATATCCCGTGGGGACAACGTTTTATGTCAAGACAGCAGAGGAACAGATGAATGTCCACAGTCGCTCTCAACAGAGGCACACTCATTGTTACTCATGTAGCAGTTCATTCATAAACCACTACAACCTCTAAGAGTCTGTTATATATATTATCGTATGATACAGTATATACTGTAGATTCATTATGTCTTATGCTTCTATTATTTTTTTTTATTTCCAGAAAATTTATACTATATACATTTGCACATACCACCACCATGGTGTCCATTTCAGTTCTAAGCATTCACTTATGTGATATGTTCCGAACTGAATTCTTTGCAATAATGAACTTTTTTATTGCTATCGCAGCACTATTTAGAGTCTGTTTGACCAAAGTGCCACGTAGGTTGTGTGTGGACAAAAGGAACAAATGTTATTAGGTTTGCTTTCAGAAAGAACATCTGCTCCTATTCTGCCATCATGCTAAAATGGGACTTTGAATATTTATCAACTCCCGGGCTAAATTAAAAATCCCATAGTCTCTGTAGTCTCAGTTTAATTGCTCTGCTCCTCTGCTCGACGGACTTTGCGCGTCAAATCTCCATTAAAAAAAAAGAGAGAATTAAACAGCGGTTTTAATAAATTACAGCTTAAAGGAATACTTCACTCAAAATGTGCTAATGTGGAGAGAAATGAATGAAGGAAAGCTTGGAGAGAGCAGTTAGTGGGCCTGTATTTTCTACTAACTTTCATTCAGCAGATAAATAACCCTAGAATATGCATATAATTGGTGTGGCAGCTAATTTAACAGTTTCTAAACTGAAGATCTATACTATAGCATGTTTATAGTATAGAGCAAATAATAGTCAAAAATGTGATTTTTTTTCTGAATAATTGTTGAACTAATAAAAAAATGGATTCATAATATTAGAAAAACAAACTATTATTATTATTATTATTATTATTATTATTATTATTATTATTATTATTATTATTATATCCATCCATCTAGGAACCTCTGTAGTTCAACCAGGGACAGTGGAGGCCCATGGTGACCATTGTATTTTTTCCTATTTTGCACAACCGTGATAGGACCTCCGGTCAAAGTTCACACACTCATTTACACACAGTTAGTTATTTGAGAACGCCAATTAGCCTAATCTGCATGTCTTTGAACTGTGGGAGGAAACCGGAGAACCCGGAGGAAACCCACATGGGAATCGAATTCAGGACAAGGTGAAAGGTGACAGTGCTAATCACTAAGCCACCATTATTATTATTATTATTATTATTATTATTATTATTATTATTACTGAGTTAAATTAGTGTATTTTTGTGTGTCACTGTGCGTGAATGATTAGTATCCTTGTTTAAGCATACGCAGAGACACACATGAATACATTTGTATGTTACTGAGAAAAAGTTAAAATTGACAATATTTCTAAAAACTGTGTTGTGCCACAAAGTGTGTAGACTTTATGTATTTACAATGTCCTCTATGACTGCATATGACCTTCTAAGGCTCCCGACAGCAGCACCTGCTTTTCGGTTTTCCCTTGTTCACACATATTTTATACCTATTTGTAATGGTGTCTCGAGATGAGCCTGACAATATTCACTAGGAAGGTTATTCAATATCACATATGCAGCATGTGCACAGAGATATGTAGTGGACCGATCGAGTTCTTCACACACAATTGGGAAAATGACTGCGCTTTCCATATTCAGTGCATAATCGCCCTGTAGAGAAAGAGAGCGAGAGAGAAGCTGGGAGAAGGCAGATGTCTTCATTTACAAATTTCAAGCGAGTGTCCAGTGTGAATATGAGCTGCAAGATAACTCCACACACCATGGAGGAAATAGCTTACGCCTAACAGGAGGCAGATAGGAGAGATGTAATTGACTAGTAAACAGTCCATGCTTGGCTTCTCGGGTAATCTTGGCTAGGATTACGTCCTCATGGATTACGTCCTCATGGATAGAGTCCTGGAGATCGATGCTGAAGTCCCTGCCACTTCAATTCTACCCCCTTTGCTTTATTTGGGGAAGGAATCTTGACTATTATCTCACAGCTCGGCACAGCACAAACTGGCAGTGTCAGGGGTCAAAGCAGTAGGAAATAGAGGAGTCTGGCTCGTCCTAGCAGGGGTCCGGGCTGAAAGTCTGTGCTTATGGAGATCTCATATGGAGAGCAGCCCAAGGGAGGTCTACTCCACATCCTAGAGCTGTCACTCACACTACAGTGTGGCTAGACACAGTCGGTGAGCTCAACTACTATAAATGCAGGACTATAGTTAATTTTAACAATGGCCTAACATCACAGATTACTAGTCTGGAGTTTCTTGTGGCAACACGATTTTGAAAGAATAAGGTTTCCAGAGGGTTATTCAAGTCAAACCAGGATCACTTGCAATGAAATTTTTCACGAATGAAAAGTGGCTCAGTGGCTCATGCGGAAGGCCCGGGTCCGATTCCCAGTCAGTGCCCAAATCCCAGCCCAAATTAATGGATAACTTGTCGTCAACTTGAGGAAGTGACACATCCCTCTGAAGTGTACATCATAAACAAACACCACTTGCACCACTTGGAACTTGGCTAGGAGTTATTGCCACATTTGCCATACACCATCATCCAAGCCATTTCCACATGTTTTGGCCATTAAAAGAGTTCCTGGAAGGCCATATTTTATCTTGAAGGTATCCAAGCACTAGTAAAACACTAGGAAAAGTGCATTAGTATAGCAGGGGATTATAAAGAGAAATACAAAACAAGTAGTTTTTACTCTTATAACTGTATCCTTCTATTACTGTATGTACAATCAAAAGTCTGGGTTTCACTTGAATGCTTCTTATAGTTCTTGCATTTATCTTAATTTGGGCGGAAAAATTCTCTGGCATTCCGTTGTATGAAATGCAGTTACAAGTCTGAGCTGGACACACTTGCTGATGTGTACTAGGGCTTGCATGATTACCTATTAGAAATAACATTGTTTCAATACCTAGTCTCAAGTTCATCTCATCTTCTATACCGCTTTATCCTGTATTCAGGGTTGTGGGGGCCTGGAGCTTATCCCGGGAGGCTTAGGGCACGAGGCAGGGTACACCCTGGACAGGGTGCACCCAGGAGCCTTAGGGCACGAGGCAGGGTACACCCTGGACAGGGTGCCAATCCATCGCAGGGCACACACACATACTCACAAACCCATTCACACACTACGGGCAATTTGGGAATGCCAATCACCCTAACCTGCATATCCTTGGACTGTATGAGGAAACCGGAGTACCCGGAGGAAACCCACCAAGCACAGGGAGAACATGCAAACTCCATGCACACAGAGACGGGAATCGAGCCTGGTCGGGAATCGAACCCGGACTCTGGAAGTGCAAGGCCACAGTGCTAACCACTACACCACCGTGCCGCCTAGTCTCAAGTTAACAAAGCAAAAATGTTGAAATGGGTATCATTGAAATTCTGTAACAAATGGCAATGATTGGAATTTTTGTTTATAATAATATTGTTTATATATGTAAATAAATGAAAGCAAGATTGTTTTGATCACATTTATACTTTTAGAGCATTATGTTTTAGGACATTAGTCTAGTTATATTAATGTCCATGTTCTAATTATAAGTAGAGTACCAACTGGGAAAATTCTTGTAGTTTCCAATCACCAGTTCATCCATATCTACAGTATATAATTCAATGTTTATTTGAAACACAATACAATTCTGGCTTATTACTTACAGTCCTGAAACTCTACACTGGAGTCTCCTCGGTCAAACTCTGCTCCTCTAACATGTCCACAGCATGGACCGGGCTGATGCCTGAGAGATGGAAACGCCTAGATGGACCAACAGGGTGCCATCAGAGTGTGTTAGCCATCCCCAGCCACCTCACTGACCCCAGTTTGGAGCAGACACCACCTCCACCAGCACAGACTGAGATCTGCAGGTCCGCACAGCAGGCTCTGACAAGAGATATTAGAAAAGAGACACAGCCTCCACTGCACACATTCTGAAAACGTACAGTATACTGCTTCATCTGTCTTAATACATTTTGTGTATGTTTGAAATACATTTTATAATGTCATATTGATTTTAGAGTTGCATCCACTACTGGCTATAGACATTGATGATATATATATATTTTTAATCTTGATGAAGTACAACATGTCCCTTATTTGAATACAGAGACTTTAGGGGTGTGTATTCAGTGTCGTTATAATCATGGCTTTGTTTATATGTTTATCTGGTTATTGATTGACTCCTAAAATGGAAAATTCACTCCATTCAAGTGATATGTGATATTCATTCCATTCATATTTTTTAACTATACCACTATGGTTTAAGGGCCGTCATGGTAAACATATTTGAAACAATAGCTTTAAGATGTTGGTTTTATCAAGGTATCTATGAGCACTGCATGGTCAGTCTATGGTTTTATTCTGTTATCTGAACAGGATTTGAAACACATGCACACTTATTCCCTCACTCCTGCGCGCACGCACACACACACACTCACACACACACGCGCACACACACACACAGACATACACACACACACGCACAGTATTTTATGTCTTGTTGCTATAGACAATATTGCCTGGATATTGTAGACTGCTGTAATCATAAAGACCATGTCCAGGACACTATTCACATTTCCATGTACATACCATATATCATACCATATATACTCTTTTTTGTATTTCTTTTTCCTGTTATGGATTTTTTTATATAATATGTAGAAAATAGATTCTGATCTATGATTCATTTCATTTAAATTATGATGGACTTGTTGAAGACAATCACATGTGATGTCACATCACTATGTGCATAAGCAGTTTGATCAAACATCTTTTTTTTAAGAGCACAGATAGCATACATTTTCACGGTTACTTTTATTCATACAGACTAATGTACTGGAAATAATTAACTATGCAAACTTTAACTAACCTGGAAAAGATGAACACCCAAACAGTGCGGACCTTTAAGAGGTTAAAACAGTGGATCTGTTCTTAAACCAGAATCTTTTAAAAGCTAAGTAGGAGGCCATTGTACTACAGGAAGCAGTATCCCGAGGAGGTCCTGCTCATCTCCGTGTGTATGTGTGACCCAGTCAAGTCTTAAAGCCACTTTGTTAGCTCGCTTTCTTCCCAGGTCTCTCCATTTCC
This sequence comes from Clarias laeviceps, assembly GCA_030014305.1. Classification (NCBI taxonomy): domain Eukaryota; kingdom Metazoa; phylum Chordata; class Actinopteri; order Siluriformes; family Clariidae; genus Clarias; species Clarias laeviceps. The sequence goes on along the minus strand of JAQMYJ010000036.1, from coordinate 25,637,347 downwards.
CTCTTTCAAAAAGCAGGCTGTGTCCACAGACCTCAGAGAGCGTTTTCAAACAACAAAGTGCCGTTTGACTGTGCTCTCGTCCATGGGAGAGAGAAGCTCCTCTTCCGTCCTTTGATGCTCCAAGGAATCGTTTAATCAATTATTAATCAAAGTTTGTGTGTCAAACTCAAAGATGCTTCCACCACTCTTGGATCCACTCATAACAGAAAGGCTTTTTTCCCCCACTGGAGGAGATTTCAATACGGTCATCGTTTAAGGCACAACCTCTCACGAGTGTTTTAATAAACTGTTTTTTGATACATGTGGTCTCACAGAAAGGGTGCTTTTTGTGGTTGAAATTTGAGGTGAAAACAAGACACATCTGGTTTAGTGGATTAATAAGGTGTAGTCGGTGCAGTGCTGGAACTACAAAGCCTTAGGGAAAGTAGATGTATCGCATCAATGCGTAATTCTGTTTTTTATGCTTTGGAATGATCATTGTCAATTTGTGTGGATGTAAAGCAATGAATCACCTACACTGCATTACAAATCCATATATCAATGCATTTGGATTAGTGCCTAGCCCCTATTGGAACACTATTCCATCCAGTTCATATGGTCGAATTGATTCCTGGGGTTACTTTTTATTGAGCAGGAATCTCTCAAGTCCGTTTATGAATAAAAATAGCACCTCTTGCAACTCAATTCAAGCATTTCATAAAAAATTCATCCCTGGCGTTATTGTTATTTCTTCTTTTGGGTAAAATTCTCCTGCCACTTTCATTGTTAGACAAATTGAAGCGCGAGCTCAGAGGGGGGCAGCGCTAAGCACAGAATCCATTTGGCCATTCCATCCTGAGCCGAAGAGGGGAAACTGGGTGTTCAAAGGCATCAGCCACAATGTGAGTGACATTGGGTCATCCTCTCTTCCTCTGCATCTCTTTCTCCATCTCTCTCTCTCTCTCTCTTTCTCTCTCTCTCTCACCTGCCTGATAGGACTGCAGCAGGGCCAGAGAGGATGCTCTATGAAGCTTCAGCCTTTTTGTCATGACCATATCTCATGATTGATGGCTTCATGGCCACAGCCAATGTGCCCTTTTTAAATAATTTATGTCGCTATCGCCATGGACGAGTGCCTTATAACGGGAGTTATTTTTACAATCTCTCGCACGATCAATACTTTAAAAGACTCAGGGCCAGTGCTAATGAACTTCCTAACAAGGTCTCAGGGGGGTTCGAAACAATTATAGTCTCAGTACTGACCATAGAGAGAAACAGAGAAATAAAAAATACAGATACTTACATCAGCTTTGGACATGAAAGCACATTTCACTCACATCCAGTGCTTTGAGGTGAAATTTACATACATATTTAGGGGGTGTAACACAAACCAACATCAGTCGGATGTAAATTTTTGGACATGGTATTCTTTAGAAGTGTTATTCTGCAGTGTATCACTGTTGAACTGGACTCGAACTTACAGACTGTACAGTACTGATTTAACTAAAATATTAATAATAAGAAGGAGAATTGATCCATAATCTGCCAAGCATAAAATTCTTACAGAAATGGAATAATAAATAGACACCTGTAGTTTTATTATAAAATAATGTATGCACCAATTTTTGTTGTTGCAATCACTATGTCTATTATTTATTTCCTTCTTTTCAGATTGAGATAAAATCATCCTTAAGCATGTCTAGAACATTCCCATTGATTTCAGATTTTTTGTTTTAAACAAGAGGCCGGATTGTTGGTCAATCTGAGAGTTTACTGTCTCAGACACAGAGAATCTTGAAATATCTCTTTCTACTATTTGTCTTTGTTGACTTTAGCAGCTTTAAGAGCAACAACTCATCTAGGAAAAAATAAGAGGGTTGTTCTCAACAGATCTTTGAACAGTATTAAGACATCTTTCAAAAGTCCAAAACTGACAAGAATATGATGCCGCTAATGTTTTATGTCTCGTTTTCTTTAAATTGAGATATTATTCTGTATACCAGAGAAAAGTACTGTGGAACAGTAAAAATGGGTAATTCAGTTACCTTCTGTAGAAATATCTGTAAAGAAGCATTTCTGCAAAAATGAGACATTCTTTGGAATTCTTTACTCCTAACCATGCTTAAAGATCACAATACCCATCACATGAAATCAGGTATTAATATAGTCATTACAACGTAGTGATCCAACAAAAAAACTAAAACTCTCAGAGCTTTTAGGGTTAAGTCACATTTTGGACTTAATATGCAGATTTATTATGTAGATTTTTAGATTTAGATTTCTTGTTCAAAAGTTTGTTTCTGTGTATCTGGTGTCTGTTACTATATGTCATTTCTATGTCTGGTTTCTGAGATATGGCCAATGCAAGTTGAGGAGGGTCTTGGATAAAAATGGCAAAATCCTGTTTTTAGAATATTTTACTGAGGATTTCGTAATAAGACATAAGACATTTTAACACCAGGTTTCCCTGTTACCCCTAAAAATAACTTTGGTTTTCAATCTCGACTACTGTAACCATCCTGAATAGTGTTCCTTAAAGTGCTTTAAAGTGATATTTAGGATTAAAACATTCACAATTCTTTTGATTTATCAGGAAAGTATTACATAAAGTATTTGTCAACCGATATTTGCCAAATTTTATAATTTGATACATTTCACTGCAGTCAACTGGCCACAGAGGGAAAAGAAAACTGTGTGACTTGATATGATGGGTCATATTTCAATCCGCATAAATAAAAACCAAATAATAGTTATAATAATGGCAAATTTTGGTGCATATGCTGTATCATAAAACTGTGGGTGTCTGCTTATTTCTTGCCCTTGCTAATATTGCATCTTGCTTATTGGTAATGCATAGTCTTTCTGTTATAATAAAGTGATACAGAAGTCCCAGGCAAGAGTGGGCATTTTTCTACCCCTGCAGTACAGTAAGTGAGGTGCGTCATAAATCAACCCTCCCCGGTCACCCTGCTTTTAACCAAGTGACAAATTGGCCGAACCACACTGTTTGAATTCTTATTAAACTTGATTAATTCATACCATTAGTTAATCACACAGCAGCTCATAAAATATTGTGAATTAATTTCTGTAATGTGATTAATTTGTGAAACACTTGAATTAACATCGATAAATCAATTTGCGAATCAATTATATCATCAGGTTTAAATGCGGAGATAATAGTGTATGTTAACTGGTGGCTAAAAAGAGATCATCTATCATCGGGGGCTTAGAACGCAGAGGGCCAAAAGCCCAAGCTTAAATGATCAATGATCAAGAGGCTTGCCTCTTGTTTCTCTTGTTGGTTCAGCTGGGTGTGTTTGCAAAAAGACGGCTCCTATTAACACCATATTTAAATGGAATATTATAACAGTGTAACAAGCTTTGTTGTGGTTTTATGAAAGATGCAAAGATTATGATCAGTATGCTTTGCAAGGTTTAAGTAAAGATAATAATTGAAATAAAATACAGACATTCAAATCTTTCAAAGTCAGACCTCAATCAATTTTATGGGACATCCTACATATTAAGAGAATGGAGTATATTAAAATGAATGCATGTATGTATGTAAAGGACAAAATCTGATTCATATGTTCCTGATTGTATTCTTAAATCAGCATATTGTTGAAAATGCTATACAAACAAAAATATAATTAATTGAATTACATTATATTTCATTTTAACAAATGTTTAAAATATAGCTGGTCCATAACCAACAAAGAAATTCTATAGTGAATTAGATAAGGATTAAAGTTAAAGTAGGATTAAAGCGCTCCTTTTGCTACCCTGAAATTCATTGTTTTACAGTAACAGCGTATTGCAAAAGTGTTTTTTTTTTAACTACACTGTAGAGAACATCACATTATAATTTGTATTCATTCCTACTTATAACATTGAGGAATGTTGAAGAAAAAGGTTAGTTATTGTTATCACTTATGCTATAGCAGCTATAAACAGCTATAAACAGATCTCTATCCTTAAGAATGATACAAAGCGAGAGAATCCTTCCAAAAATAAAAATAGAGAAAAAACTTAACCTTATCAACAAAACACATGAATATAAACCTGTAAAGGATAAGATGCAAAAAGAGAAGGAGAGAGAGTATGTGATGATGTGAGAGGGATCCTCTACTGGTAATCTAGCATGCTTGGCTCTGTTAAACGTAGAAGCATGTCTACTGAGGTACAGAGCATCTACACGCGACGCTTTGGGCTTGCGCTCTCGTTAATAGTCCTACCGCATGTAACAGCTGTCTCTTCCCTCAGCTCTTGCCACACGGGCCGCCAGTGAGAGCAGGAACAGGCAGACAAAATGTCACCTGGTGAGGAAGGAAAATGTTCCTCCAACTTTGTTTAAGGTTCGAGCGAGTTGAGCTTGATTGGACTTGGTGTTTATGCCACCAGTCCTTATACGAAGGTGCCGTTCTGGCTTTGACAGCTCCCCCGTTCCTATGCTGCCTATGTATACGGCAAGATGTTTTTTTCTTTTTCTCGCAGGTGAAGGAGAAAAGGTTAGAGACTTGTTCTCGCCATACAAGCAGCGAGGACCGTCGTCCTCTAATTACTGCGGCTCTGCTAGCTGCCGGTGCGAGGTGACACGCAGGTTCCCCATAGGCTGTTACGAACAGATCAAAACACAAAAGCGATCAGTTATTAGAGTAGAAAGGAAGCCGGAGCTCAGCACCATCACGGAGCCCTGACAGCACCTGGTGCTACAACTGCCAGATTAAAAAAAAAAACACATTGTTCACAAGAATTCCATTTTAGGAAACATTAACCACACATTGCAAAAGTGCATCATCTTTATTTTAGTAGAAGCTTTGTTCATGCTGAAAAAAAAAACATTTTGAAGGATTATGTGGGCGTTAAGCTGGAGAGAGTTGTAACTCAAGTTTAAATAAAGTTTACAAAGGCATTAAAATCTAATCATTATACAGATTAGGCAGTTGTCAGTTTTTTTTAATTGATCATGTAAATGGCATACAAAGATTTTTTTATTCTGATTGTCAGATTGTAGGATGAAAATGAAGATGGTTTAAAGAAGAACAGAATAACATGTAGTCTATTTACATTTACCATTACAGTAACTCAAGTGATTTGTTAGCAACCAGTAACCTTGAGCTAGTTGTGGTTTAAATTCCATGACACTTTGTGGGTTAAAATATATGGCTTTATATCATATATGATTTATCCACATATACAGTATAAGGATTAAATAATGATAGGGCATCGTGCTATTGCAAAAACTGCTATTATACTGTTACAACCCTATAAAGTTGATTGTTTTTGACAACACGTACACTTCCATACTTTACCACTGATTGCAATTTTAATTCATTAAAATACAACCCAGCCTGAAGTCTTTCATTGTAAAAAATAAAGTGATGTTGGGATAGCATAGAATAAATGACCCCAACACAATGTTGCAAATACAATCTTAAAACAACAGAATATTAACTTTTATTTATAGGCTCACACTTGATGTCCAACCACACATCCATGGTCCTTTATTTTTTTAACAAGTGCAAAAATCATCATCGGAGTACAGGATGAACCCAACAGCTTCCCACATACAGCCAGGGTATCTTAGGTCTCTTGTAAACAAAGTAACCCAGCATCTCCTAACTGTTTTAACATTATCTTTCTGTTTATTTTTTCTTTATAAAACCTTACAATGAAGGGCATCATGGCTACCAAATGCAGCGATGCCAGTTATAGCAGCAACAAGAGGCATATGAGGAGTATTGATTTGGAAGGGAAAACAAAGGTTAGTAAAACTGAATATATATACAGTATATGAATATACAGTATATGAATATATATGAACTGAATATAATATATTCATATGTAAATGAATATATAAAAATCAGTCCACAATTTGAAAGATCAGTGAATTATATTGCTCAGGATTTAGGCATGTCACACCCATACACTGTAGGTACACTGTAGTATCCCATATACTGTAGCTTTGATAAGTTTCTGTAGTACTGTGTTATAATACGGTGCTCAAGTTTTACTTTTATAAAAAACCTAACATCAACAGTTTTTAATGTCCATAACGTTTACAAATTAACATTTTCACAACATTTTGACAACCAAAACTTCTTGCTGAGAACATCCTAGTTTTTAATAGGTTTAGTTACTGTATGTTGTGGAACATCCATAGAACATTAGTTCATGTTAGTAGAAATTATAGCTATATTTAAAAGTGAAAGTAGGAGCATTTCCACATGTTTCAATTTGATAGGGAGGAGAAAGATTGGGTTTTAGAGCAACAACAAACAAGGGTTTATTTGTTCCATATACTATTTCTTTACATCTCTCTGCTTATACTGTATTTACACATTTCGCAGAGCAACTTACATTTTTTTTTTAATCTCATTATACTGTACATCTGAACAGTTGAGGACTAAGGGCCTTGCTCAAGGGCCCAACAGGGACAACTGGGTGGTTGAGGGATTTGAACCTGGGACCTTCCAAACTTTAGTCCAATGCCTTTACCACTGAGCTACCCCTGTTTATATGCAGGGGTCAGAGCACAGGGTTAGCCATAATACAGCTCTCCTGGAGCAGAGAGTGGCAGTTTGGTGGAGCTGGGGTTTGAACCCATGACCTTCTGATCAGGAACCCAGAGCCTTAACCCACAGCCTGATCAATGGTAAATCAGAACAACACAAGTAACACCCGTCAAGCATAGTGCCCATTGTACAAGCCTCTGGAGTCAGTGATATGATCTGGGGTTCCTTTCATTGGTCAGGTATAGGCTCAGCAATGAAGCAAAGGAAAGTCAGCAATAACCTGAATGTACTGAATGATCAGCATAACCTATCAATTTTTTTCTCTCTTTCCTGATGGCATAGCTATGGTTCACAACTCAAACTGTGAAAGAATGGTACTGGGAGCATAAGGAATATTTATTTATTTATTTTTGCCTAGGCAGTTTATTAGTAAATGAGCATTAATATAAACTTGTGATTTGTCTTGCACCAGGATTACAGTTAAAAATTTCAAGTTGTTTGGTTTAAAAAGTAGTAAAGCTACTACCTGATTTAAAAAAAAACACTTAAAAAATACACCGCATATTTATTGAAACATGCACACCCAGCATTTTCACGTATGAAAAACAAAAATAAAATCACTGCTAAAATCTGGTTATTTTTCAGATATCAGATTATTATGTACATGTAAATTTTGATTATGAAACCAGCTGAAGCTTTAATATCAGCTGTCTGTAGTCCTCATTTATCCCAGTATGTCTGTATTGTTGATTGCCCCACTGGATAGCACCACTGGATGCCATTTCTCCTGTGTGCACTGTTTTTATTGCCCTCTCAGAAAGAACGCACATAGAAATAACATTACTGGAATCGGACTGCTTACCAACTTGGAACATTCCATAATTATTGAGGTATTAAATTAATTCATTCTCTTGCACCAACAATTATGCGCCACTTGTAATTCTTTTCCAGCTTCAGTGCACCGCAGCACCGCAGTGCTTTTGACTTAACCCTGATTTAACACCATCCAGCTGAGGAGCAGTAAATACAATGTTTAGCTGAGGGAGGATTATTAATTATCACAATCGTGTGTGTGTGTGTGTGCGTGTGTGTGTGTGTTTCTGTGTCTATTCAAAGCTAGACTATACTGAAGGGTGGAGGGTGTTAAAGGGGTTTATGAATCACTGGGGTAAAAGAAAAAACAGAAATAAAATAAGAAAGAAGGAAGAAAGATGCGTAGTAGAGGAATTTATGCTTTGGAAAAGACCGCACTGATTGCTGAGAAGGTACAGAACCAATGACGGCATCAGAGGTTTAATTTAAAGTGTGTTTCTCACTAGGCTGCTCACAACACTTAATTAAACTCTTCTGTTTTGGCAATGACAAATGCTGCGGAGCGGGAGGATGGCGGCCGGGCTGACGGAGGGGCGGCTGTAATTTCTTTCATGTGTAGCGAGAGCCAGATTCAGGTCAGAAAGAAAAGAATTAAAGAACTAAACAAGATTTCGGCTGCTGTGGGCCCTGTGACGGGCTTTTCTTTCACATGAATACTCTCTCTTCATTTGCCCTCGTTTGGCGGGAGTTTTGTCATAGATTTATGGGGGTTTGCAGCGACACCAGCATGTTTGCATAGACCTCGCTCTGCTCCACTGTACTTCCCATTTTCGCCTCACATCAGAGGGGAAATTTCAGCCTGTCAAAGCAACGAAAGTCACACCATTTCTTAACTTACAAATTCTACAACACGATGAGCGATCGACTTTTGTAATGTATGTCTGGGGAAAAAAAAATCTGATAACATGCAAGTTTTGTTCCTGATGTGGGTACATTTGTCATCCGTTCCCCTAACAGTGAGTTCAGGGGCCGTGGTTCCCCATTCTCCATAATCACATGCTGACTCCAAACAGGGCCTGAACATAAGCATGACAAACCTTTAATGTAGTCTCGCCTTCCATACTGTGCAATGCGTCATCTACTTTGCTGAAAACAGAAACCCATTTACTACGACACAACAGCTTATTTGCTTTTAATGTAGCCGCAAATCCATCATTCTTGCATTTCGGGTGACTGCTGGAAAGTTAGAGGCGCTGGCTCTGCGGTCCAGGAGCAGTCAAAGGCAGTCACTGGAGCTGGGAAATAGACATCCCCTTTTGAAACCGAAAAGCCGCTACAAACAGTGTACACATGCCTGCGAGGCAGCAACAGCAGCCCGAGCGTTACCTTCAGTAATGCTACACTCACTTTAACTAACACGCCTCTTTCACTTTTTATAGACTTTTATGACTTAAGTCGATAATATCAGGGCAGGTATATGATTTTATTCTAGACATGGAAGTCACTTACAGTTTATTGTATAAAAAACCCAGATATGAATAAGTTGTGATTTCATGAATCAGTGGTTATAAAAATGGGACCCACCTACAATCCATTTTCTTTACATTCACACCAGGCCCCTGGGTCAAACAACTATCTGCAGCCATTAGGTAATGCATAGTTAAAGTCTTATATCCATTTATAGTCTGCTGAAAGTTATAATGAAAAAAAAAACTAAAACCTGGAAGGATAGTGGTGAACCCTCTATGGCAATGGAAATAGGCATCTCCAAAATGGCAGGTCTTGGGGGTCTTCCATTTATGCAGTAGTTAGTACCTACCAAAAGTCCAAAAAAGGATCACCTGTAAACCAGCAACAGGGTAATAAGTGTCCCTGGCTCACCGATTTGTTTGTGGGAAGCAAAGGCCAGCCCATCTGGCCCAATCCCACAGAAGAGCTAATGTAATGCTTTCTAAAAAAGTGTCAGAAAACAATGCATTGCAGCTTGCTGTATATAGAGCTACATAGCTCATGCTGAACCTTGTCCACTGCCAACAGCACCTACAATGAGCACATGAACATCTGACCTGGACCATTGAGCAGTGGAAGAAGGTAGAAGTCTGAGGAATCACATTTTCTTTTACTTTATCTGGGCAATGTTCTGCTGGGAAACCTTGGGTCCTGTCATTCATGTGGATGTTATTTTGGCATGTCCCCCCTACCTAAACACTGTTGCTGACCAAATACGCCTCTTCATGGCAGCAGTATTCACTAATGGCATGGGTCTGTTTCAGCATGGTAATGCACTCTGCCACACTGCAATAATCGTTTGAGAATGGTTTGAGGAAGGAGTTTAAGGTGTTGACTCGGCCTTCAAATTTCCCAGATTGCAATCCAGTTAAGCATCTATGGGATGTGCTGAACCAACAAGTCAGATCCATGTAGGCCCCACCTTGCTATTTATATAATTTAAACTGCTTAATCACCCCATAAACTCCATCTGAATTCAAATTATGTTCATTTACTGCATCTGCGTAAGTGCTTCATCCGGGTCAGTGTCATGAGGAAGACTGACTGTGAGATGGGTACACACTGGATGGGACAAGTTCATCCCAGGGCACCATTCACACACATATTCACATAAGAATAGTCAAGCCAAAAACACAGATCAGAACGCCATACAGACAGCGGGAAACTCCATACAATGAGTACTCTGAGGTTGAAAATGAAA
>JAQMYJ010000036.1:25601093-25627230 GCA_030014305.1 Clarias laeviceps | reverse complement strand
ATTTTTTTCTTTCTTTCAACCCCATTTTCAACCCCAGAGTATATATATAACCATTATACTAGATTATTTTAACATTGTTCTTTTTTCAACAATACTTGTATCAAATATATTGGAGTTGTGAGCAAAGCTGATCATAATCTCAGCCCTGTAATTGTATAAATAATGATATCATCAAGTGTGCCAGCACAGAGGGACTGAATAAAGTGATTCTCACCATCTATGCCTAAGTCTTGTCCACCCAGCACCCCACTTTTATAATACTAGGAATATATGTGGCAAAGGAACACGTTCTGAGATCCATGATTCAAGTTTTGCTTGGTAATATCAGATTTATTAACAAAATGGATTTTTTAATATAACAAAGTACTAGTAGCCAAAATAAAAATGGTACATGGCTGAAATTTCTATGTCCAGACACTGATTTCAGAGAATAGAAGCAAAAACTGTGTGTATTTCTATATACTAGGTAAATGACAGTAAAAAGAGAAAGAGAGCGAGGCAGAGGCACCGTGTGGAGTTAACCATGCTGCACTTTTGTGTGTTCAGTAGCACAAGCCATTAATCATGACTGCACGCGGCGGCCATATTGTTCTGCGTAGCCGTGCTGCCTTCATTACGGGGGCCTAATTAAACAGCTCTGTGAACTGGAATCTGAGATTCCACTGCTACAGATTATCATTAATTATGGTGAAAGTGTTGGAGATGTTGGACTCAATTATCCCGAGCCCAGCCCTGGCAGGCCGTGATTCATGGCCTCGGCTGCCCGCCTGACGCTTATCACACCACTCCACTTTTGGAAATTGGGCACTGCCAGCCAACAAACTAAGAATTATGTGCTGCTTTTTTGCCGTTACAAACATGTTGGAGGGGCAAGGAGCAATTAAGTGCCAGGGGTGTTTCACTGGGAAATGATGATGAGAGCAGAGAGAGAAGAGGGGAATTAGCCCACTGAAGTTGGGCACGTCTGTTTTGTGTGGTGAGTATATGCGTGTGTGAGAGAATGTGAGAGAGAATAGGAGAGAGAGACACAGAAAGAGAGATAGATTGGTAGGAGTGCTGATGAAACTTTGTTATACACTATGCTGGGTTATTTTTCCATAGCACTATTAATGCCGGTGTATTTTTAGTTATACATATTCATGCAGCCATTAGATATTTTTACTCTGCAACAAATATAACACAAAAGGAAAAGAAAGGGAAACTGAAAACTGTCCTGTTTTCTGTATGCGGAATGTAAAAATGTCAGAAGTGCCAACATCTGTGCTTTAGCCACAATTCTAGTTTTTGCCTTAAAATAGATTTCTGTTCCATCTGGCATATACAGTATATTTCTGCCTTATGTCCAGTTGTCTTGCGATAGACTCCAGATCCACTGCAACCCTGATCAAATCTTTTTAAATATTACACAACATGAAAAATTTACCATTTTTTAAATACAACAGTATGAGAGACAGATGAAAGAAAAAAAGAAAATGTCAGAATCAAAAACACAGAACACAAGCTATGGGAAATTAGTCTTATCTTTGCACATACAGTAAGAGGGGTGTTCAAGTCAAACCGGGAATTTTGATTATGCATAATACCAGTCCCCTGCCACACTAATGCACTTATCCCAGTATTTCACAAGTGCTTGGATGCCATCAAGTAGAAAGATTTCTCACTATACCCGGGCCATGATTGAACTCTACGTCTGAAAAGCTGGCCTCCCAGGAACTCCTTTAATAACCCAAACATGCAGAAATGGCTTGGAACAAGATCAGGACTGTACGGGAGATGTGTATGTCTATCCAAGTTCCTGTAATTTGCAAGTGGCGTCCTGAATAATTTTTTGCACAGTTCCTACAGACAGATGCATCTCTATTACAAGTTGGCAACAAGGATCAGGCGTTCCACTCACTGAATGTTCATGGAAACGACTGCAGTGGGCTCCGAGCCACCTCAGGCAGGATCGTCATTTACGGATGTACGGCCTTCTTTATAATGTTTGCACCATTCAAAGGTTTTACTGCTGCTGACCGCCACATAACTGTACTGTGCTTGAAGTCTTCAGTAAATGTCAATTGGTTTTATCATTCAGAAAGAATTTCATCACAAGTCCCAGTTTGACTTGAACGCCCCAGGTAAATGTAGACTGAATGAGAATTTATTGATTTAAAAAAACAATAAAAGGAAAAAAATGGACAAGCTAATCAAGAACCAAATAGAGAATGGATGTGAACAATTATAACAGAAATAGGGAGATTTGGAAACCAATGATAAGACAGGAGGCGGAGTCAAGAATATGTTTCAATAAGAGTGATATGGCTACATGACATTATTACAGTTATCTCTCAATGATCTCTATATGAGCCAGAGTTAAAACCGCAAGTCCTTTCGTTCTTGTACTGAATGGCAGGATGAGCGGAGTGGTGAATTGATATATATTCTGGGTTTATTGTAAGGGATTGCAGGAGAGCTGTAGAAGAACTGTAAAGTAACAGAACCTAGGATAGATAGTAAGCTCATGGCTTGAGGAGTTTACATTACTGTGTGTTCATTTTCAATATATATGAAAATCATCTATTGTGTGTGTGAGAGGCAGAACAGAGCATACTTCATATATGAGTTTATATTGTATACAAATAAATCTGACACGATGAACCACTGAGATGGTTTATAAAAATAAAATAAAAAGATCTGAATTGGAAAATTTTTGTTTCTTGATGTTGCTTTTCTTTACAACAACTTACGCTATAAAATTGACTACATTTATATCTTTGAGTGGCATTTCATTTTATACTTTTAACATCTAATATGATTCTACTGTATTACAGCAGTAAAGAATAATGGATGTGAAAGAAACTGAGAATGAGAGAGAGAGAGAGAACGAGAGAGAGAGAGAGAGAGAGAGAGAGAGAATGCATTTTTGCTGATATAGATAGAGAGATGTGTCTTCTCTCCCAGAGAACCTGTGCAGCTCATTGTGAATGTAATACACTGCTCTCGAGTCACAGGTCAGCTGGCAATCTGAATTTTAAAAGGAATATGAATAATATTCTGTTTTATTTTGAAAATGAACTTTCTGCCCTCTATCATGGATCCAATATATGTCTTAATCTTGGGGGCGCTGCATGCCAGGGGGGTCCTGCACAGGCCCTTTGACTCCGGCTCCTAATAAGGAAATGTGTGCTTTCTCATTTCGTCATATGTTGTTATACGGTCCTGCAAACACATGGGCTCACACATACACACAAGCACATAGATATATATGCTCACACACACAAATACACTGTCACCAGCAAAAGCCACACTTCAATTAGCATATTTACACACACACACACACACAGACACACACACACACACAGTCAGCCTGCATCTTAATGTAAGTGGTAAAGCATGAAAACAATTGAGCTTTTCAGTAGTCAATCCTCTACCTTATTCATGCGATTAAAATGTTCTTCTCAGCCGAAATAAAAGCAATCTGTTTAGCTGACCTCGAAACAGCAGGTTAAATGAAAAACCTACTGAAACTGAAGAGAGCTTATGTGCTCCAATGTGTTTATTCAAATAAAATACTGTATATGCTTGCATTTTTGGCACTTGAATAAAGTGAAGTCTTCTTGAATGAATCATGGTGGAAATGCATAGATTTAAAGGTACTGTATGTGAAACTGAACATAAACATAAAATCATTTTTTTCCCACTGGAATGCATCTCTCTCTCTCTCTCTCTCTCTCTCTGAACCGCCCCCTCCCCTGCATGTCGCCCCAGGCAGTACATTACAGTACTTCTTCCACTCCAGCTTAGAATGATGCCGTGTGACATTAAGAACATATTGTACTTCGCTGCATGATGCAATACATAGTCATATTTGGGGCCGGAGTTCTTATTGAAATAGACGGCCTTTCTCGGAATCTGAAATGGAAAATGCAACAGAAAAGACAGATCAGCTTATTCTGACAGTATGGCTACTGCAGAGCAGAAAGCGCTTTCACACTGTAGGCTCCATATTTACTGCATATATATTAAAAACAACACCAGTGTAGCAAAAGTACACTATTTCCCAAAAAAAAAAAAAAAAGGGAAATCTACGTACTGTGGAACCCTGGAGGCTTTCCCTTTCAGACGTATAACTTAAAAGAGAGTAGAAAACTAAAGAGCATTAAAAGAGCCCTTGGGAAACCTTACAGTGTGGTTGCATTACTCCAAAGTGAAATGTTTCCTCACAAACAGTTGCTTAAAATAATAATCTCCAGTAAAAAAAAAAAATAAAAAAATGCATGACTTATAGAGTAGATGACTTCGCAATTTTCTTTTTTTGCTTTGAAATTTTACTGGAAATTCTCACATGTAACTAATCTACTGCTTCATGGATTTTTGATTATTATTAGATTTTTGTAGCTATACGCACCTACGTACATTAGGCAAATCCTGGAAAGATATCTATCATTTCTCTGTCAGTTTATTATGGGGCCAGGTTTTAGCTTGACATGTAATTGTACTATATACTGTATGAGCAGCTAAGGGTGAGAGACTCCCAAGGTCCCAACAGTGGCAGCCCAGAAATGCTGGGGCTCTAACCAGGAAACCAAACCTTCCCTCCCAAAAGCAATGAAACTCCTCAACCTAATTAAGGGCAGGGGAAGGTCGATAATTAAGGCACCGGATGATCCCAGGTTCAAATTCCAGCACAGCCACATTGTCACTGTTGGGCCCTTGAGTAAGACCCTTAACCCCTGATCTACTCAGATGTATAAAGAGATAAAAAATGTAAGTTGCTCTAAATAAGGTTATATACCATATGTGGTACATGTAAATATATTAATAAACAAGTAGTGTTTTAGGAATAAAACATTACATGGCATCCATTCATAAAAACATAGCTGTAGCTCCAACTGCATTTACATGGACAATACTTCTTCAATCTGTTTAAAAGAATTTGAGATTCTAACTTAACTATTAACATGGATGCTGATCCTACTGTATAAGATGTGCATTTATATGGTCAAAGCATTTAATCTAAATAAAAAAATTTTGAAGAAAAAACAATCCTACTATGAATTAGACCTTTGATCTTGAGATTAGTTAGACTCATATTGATGTCTATGGTTATCAGAGACCATAACAATGGTTATCAGGTTACGATTTTCTGACAAATGCCACCTACTCATTTATGATTTCTGTCTCATTTATGATTTGTTGGATATTAATGTGCAAAGCATTTCAGCACCACTTCTTCAATCAAAGTCCAAGAGCACAGATCCGGCCAGGATTCAGTGGATAATAGTCTGAAGTAAAGACTAATGGGGGAGTGTTACACCATCACCATCAAAATTCAGTACAGTTGTATTTTTAGTCATACATATTAGCCATCATGAGAGTTGATCTGCTGGTTGCAGTCGGTTGTCCAGGCTCTCAGGCTCAGGCTGGCTCCCCACTAAAAGTTTACATATCAAAAATGAAATCTAGATTTTCCACCCTGAAGCTTGTCATGTCACCTAAAGTTATCTTACATGAGGCAAACATACAGTATGTAGACAGAATATATTCCAACAAGAGAAATATGCATTTACATGGTTAATATTTATCTAATGAACAGATTATCAAAGGATTACACCACCCCGATCACGCCGCTCAATCCAGTTCAGGTCAGAATGTTACTATTGAGATAGTTATATGATGCTTTTATTCTGACTGGGCAATTATTAGTGGAAAAAGAATCAGACCTTTTTTTTTTTTTTTTATAGATAATTTCCTTAGTTTACTAGCCTGGTTTTTGAATAATACTGAATGTAATCTCCCTCGTCCTTCCTTTCTCTGGTCAAAAACAGGCACTTAACTTTGATTGACACTAATTTTTACTACATGAAACTGAAGAAACCCTCTTATTTCTGAGCTTCTATCTGTCAGCCGATTACAAAAGACAGACTGGGTCACGTCTGCGGCATGCCAGATCCCTTATCGTATCAGATGGCTGCATTTGATATGATGCGGCGTTAGCCGCTAACGCTCCCGCTACGAGACGAGGAGACGAGCCGGGGACCTGTCAGTGCCTGAACAGCGCTAAACATCATAGCAATGTCTGATCTGGGGTCTATGATTCTGTCACGCCGCCAAGCCCGCACCAGTCAACACAAATAAATGCTGAACTGCCGGAGCTGTAATGGCAGAGAGGGATCTGGCCATTTACTTTTATTTCAACCCTTACAGATGACATGATGTGAAAAACGAACTGGCATCTTGTCGAGGGCCTATTAGTGAGCCCTCACACCCTCACTATCTCTCTATCTGTCTCGGATTTGCCGCTTTTCTGTGGCAGGCGCTCCTCCTAAGTCACTCACTTTCATTGGCATACATAAGGGGGAATCTGCTTCGCTGGAAAAATGATGGCTGTTGCGAAAACCTTCATTTGCCCATAGACAGGTGTTGTTGTTTTTTTTCCTCTGAACAGACACGATGACTCAATGTAGTAATTAGAAACAATAAGAAGCAAATCTACAATTCTTCATTTGTCTGGGAGAAGATTTCTAAGTGCTGTCTTAGCAATTATGTAATTTACAAATCAATGTCACAATGTGCATAAAGACAAGATTTGGGCAGCACCAGTCAATAGTTTAGACACACCTGCAGATGGAAAATCTTATTCATTCAAAAATACAATCCAGTATTTTTAAAGTGTAGAAGCAGGTGGAGAGATTATATTGTCCACACCACAGACACTTCACAAACCGGGACACTTTGTGAAAAAAAGTCACTAGACATGGCAGAGACTTTGTAAATAATTAAAAAACTGATCAGTTTGGCCTTGGTAAATGTTAGGTTCAGGGGGAAACTCAATCATCATTCTCCAGAGTGAAGAATGATGGTGGTAGCATCATGTTGTGGGCAAGGTTGAGGGCAATATGGATGGCACATAAGGGCAAAAAACCCTATGTAAATTTTTAAACCACTCTGGGATGTGTTTTAAGGCCCAAGTTAAGGGCATCCCATCTCTACAATTTAACTGTGAAACTGTGGCTAAACTGCTTGCATATAATAAATATCTATAACTACAAGATCTTAAGAATTTTTGCCCTAAATACCAGGATACAGACATGCAAAGCTGACAAAGAGCCATATCCAAGAAAACATGCAGATGTGATTTGGTTCTACAATGTATTGACCCCATAGAGGTGAACACTCACACACTATTTCAATTAAATTAAACAAAGGTGCAAAACTTTTCTATTTTATTTTATTTTATTCTGTATCTATTATCAATATATACTATATATCATCCACAAACAAGACAATTTTTCCTTCACCTTATTTGAAAGTCATTGGTCTTCCTTTTAGTAGTTGACCAGGTACATTTATAGACTGTAAAAAACATCTGTTCTTACTTGTGGTGTTCATACATAGTTTGCATCTGTATCCATATTCATTTAGGGATGCAAATATTTATGTCTGTATTCATATTCAGATTTAGTCCCACCTGTCCTACCACTATGCTGTAGAAACAATAGAAAGCACTTTAATAGCAATTATTCTGAACTTGTTGGGGTGCATGAAAGAGAAAATCTAAAAATAAACCCTAAATGCCTGTGCATTGCAGTTAACATGTTTATTATTAAGACTGAGAAATGTCAGGGAAAAAAGAAAGAGTCAGTCTTGTACACTGCTCAAATTGTTTTGGGATAGTATAAATGCTTTTTATGCTGTTTTTGAGCTAAATGGAGAATGAATTTGGCTCACAAACTGGCATCCCAACCAGTAAGCTTTATACTCACACCTTACCGGCTACACCTGAAGGGGAAAAAAAGACTTTTGCTTGCAATCCTTTCATCTTGTGAAATCCCAGTCCTGAGGTACCTGTGGATAGTGCACCTACTCTTCATATTTGCATTTGTATTGATTTAGAACATATTATCTGTTATGTATAAAAAAAAATCATATCTGGTGCAGCTCGTTTTAAGTCTTCTTCTCTAGTCCAGGACAAAAACATAATGCATAAAAAAGTATTATTATATTATATTATATTATATTATATTATATTATATTATATTATATTATATTATATTATATTATATTAATAACAACAACAGCAATAATAATAATAATAATAATAATAATAATAATTGTGGATAGTGCACCTACATTTCATATATGCATTTGCATTGATTTAGAACATATTATCTGTTCAATCTAAAAAAAAAGAAAAAAAATCATATCTTGTTCCCTGGTCCAGGATAATAATTTATTAAAAAATTATTATTATATTATATTATATTATATTATATTATATTATATTATATTATATTATATTATATTATATTATATTATATTAATCTATAATGGTTAATAAATCTGGTGAAAGTGTCTGTCTATTCAAAGTTAAATAGCCAAAATGTTGACTAAATGTTTCACACAGGGGCAAAATATGTAAGTAATGTGGCAATTGCCGGATCTTTTTTTTTTCTTTTTCTTTAAGTGCCTCAGCAAAATTCTATTTTACTCCCATAAAACAAAGTTACTCCTAATCTACTCTAAAGAGTCTCTGTGAGCTCGTGAAGCCTGTGAGATTAACCGGACAGGCAGTTTAGTACATTGAAGCCAGGCCTCTGAATAATGGCCATTAAAACACACTCTGGGCTCCCACTGAAGGGAAATCAATGCATATCCCCTATCAGTGCCATGGTGTCACATTATAGTAGCTGGAATTGACACCGTTAATGAATAAGTGTTTCCCCTCCGCAGCATGGTACTCTATTGAATCTGACAGTTGACACAGATGCAGGATCGCAGCTGTGGATTTGGGGAAAGAGGGAGGGGGGCGTGGGTTAGCCTAGCAATTCTTCTATTAACCTGATCTAGAACCAGTTCCACCCCTCTATAATTCACCTTTTAACTGTTAGGGGAAGCTGAAAAAAAAACCAGCCTGATGTCAGATCATAGCACGTTACACTGAGAAAGGGGAAACTGAAATGGACGTTTTCACACTTTGGCCCCCTGTCTAATCAAAAGGGTGAAGAAGAGATCAAATTGACAGTCTCCTAGCACTATAGCGCTGTCAGCACCTCTTAATAAACACCTGTCTATCAGAAAGCAAGAGAGAGAGAGAGAGAGAGAGAGAGAGAGAAAGAGAGACAGGATGAAATCTCACAGCTGAGTGGGAGTGCTTGACAGAAGAGAGCTCTTTAGAGAGTCACAGATCAGCTGAAGTGCTTTTATAGGACATTATAATAGCAGTAGTGTGACAACACTTCATGTGTAGAGCCAGCGCGAGGAAGGCAGTCTGTCCAACATGAATGCATTTGAAAATTATATGTAACAAATACAAAATAAACTTTTAAACAAATATGAGGGTTTGGACATATTTGTGTCAGCATGTAACAAAAACTTGACATGGTTTAAATATAAATATAGATATACTTTTTTGCTCCCCATTTGCTCTCCTGAAAATTGTCACCCAAAATCCTTCTCCGCTAATCATATGATCGCTATGACCATCCAGGGAGGGTGAAGCCACCCACGTGCTTCTTTTCACAGAGTAGTGTAACACACTCGGAGGTAGCACTATCAACACTCTTATTTACAGTACACATTCACAGAGTTCACAGAAGCCCATGATTGGCTTGAATCACTGTGATTGATAGGAGACAATGAAAGAGAGAGAGAGCGGAGGCTGGTGTATGCCAACCCTTCAACTACCCAACACAGAGAATTTTGCTCTCTTTTTTTCCAGGTGATATTGTGAGCCCTGATGATATAATGATACTCAGGGTCTTTACATAGTCAAACATTATCATTTTTTTACATACAGATCTGAAATCTACCAGCTTTTCTAAACTGAAATATGTCTGCTCCATATCTGCTTTCATCTATAATGAGCAACATAACATAAGTAACATTAAATTCTGCTCACACCAAAACGGAGAAATCTATTTAAAATTGTCGTTCCAATTTGAATAAACAGCACCAACAACCTTTTTTTTCTTTCTTTTTTTTTCATTTTGTTTGGTTGTATTTTTTTTTTTTTTATTCATTTCCTAAAATCAGTCACAGTGGTTTTCCCTTTACCAGGCTAGACAGAAAACCCTTTGTGGCACTATACAATAGGTGTCTCTATGTCTAAATTGTATTTGCCGTGAATAAAAATGTTTTACTTAAATATATTTAGCACTATTTTAATAAACATCATATACAGTACGTTGTGCTATTTTGATTTACATCAAGGACTTGTTGACCCAACAGAAGCTTGAATGTTTCACAAACAGCCTAGTAATGTACTTCTTACAGTATGTTTATTTTAAACTGAAGGTTTGCATTGTGGAAAGACTGCTCCATGCTTCAACAGTTTCAGCTCTACCAAAGAGAAGTATTTATTTAGATTTTTATGATTATATACTTATCATGACTTTTAGCTTTCATTCAAGCAGGTTCAAAAAAGTGCGGTATTAACCATTCAGGATTTACAGCCATTTTCATACAGTCTGCCTGAAACCTGGAAGCCATGCACATGACCAAATGAGTTTCCTCCCTCAAGATGCTTCATATTAAATTAAATTAAACGATATAGATCACTGGTTCTCAACCTTGTTCCTGGAGGACCATTGCCCTGCATATATTTAGTGTTTTCCCTGCTCTTCCACACCCACTCCAATTATGAAAAGGCTGTTAATTAGTTAACATGTGCAGGGAAGTTGTCCTGCAGGTTTGGAGTTGAGAACCGCTAATTTAGATTGAAATGGGAAATGGGAAGAAATGGGAATAACCTGCAATTAGCATTCAACATCACCAGTATACTAATCACCTGTTTCTCACTGGTTCATTACATAAGTTGGATTTATTTTAATTTTTTTCTCAAATTATTCATAGGTCACCATGTGGCTTAACAAATAAAAACATTCCACTGAAACTGCTCAGGTACAGGGACTGGACTGAACAAAAATGCCAAAAATGAGAGCCAAAAACGTCCTTCAGGAAGCGTGGAGAACTATTCCTCCTGTTCCCGTATAATGTTATTCCATACCCTCTGGTAAGGTGCATCAGGAAAAACTATAGCCTTAGTAGATTGTATTCTTTATGTACTGTACTGTAGTATTTAGGCTACTGTTCGTAGACTTTTTTTTAAATAATCAAATCATGTTCACTTGTGACTTTTTTTTTCTCGGTTAGGTTGAGCTTTACAAATTGAAAATGAAATGGTGATCTGCTGCAAGGCCTGGTTTTCATTCTTTTATGTTCACTGTATTTCCTGAAAAATATATTTTTAAACTAAATAATTTAAGGTGTTAATCAAAACTTTTTAAACATCACTTAAAAGGTAAATCAGCTACCTAAACTAATTTACAGTGTGTGTTTATTTATGTCCCTACTCCATCCTGTTAATGAAAAGAAAGGAAATACTGCAGACTCCTGAAGGGTGCAGAATGTTCCCAGGACTCAAACAAAAACTGTGTGACAGGTCGTGTTCTGTACCGGGCTCACTGAATAGCCGGTGTAATATATGGAGTGTCTTTAGTGCCTGCTGCCCAGGGCAGATAAGTACACATGCCAACTATGCAGAAATCTGTGCAATTCAACAATTAAACTACTGAGGTAGAACAAAGTCATGAGTAATACAAGAGAACAGATTTTTTCCCCCTCTGTCTTTAAATAAATGCAGTATAAATAAAGCAGCTCATTTTGCACCAATCAGTGTTCACAGGCAGGAAGAAAATCTCTCAAGCCATATAAGTATTGTTTACGGGGGAAATGAGTCTGTCTACTTCGTACAAGGATTCGCCATCATTTTTTAGCGTAATCTATCCACTGCATCTGTAGCTTGAAGAAGTTCTACTGTAAGTTGTACTAAAAGTCGTACTATGTAAAAGTTGTACTAAGAAAAGAAGTTCAAAACCCAATTGCAAGAAAAATTGAAAGCCAAATGTTAAATTTGTTCACTATTAATTGACAGGTTTACACAAATACACAATATTTTGAATGAGAAAAAAAGTAATTCCAGGTCATTTTAGAACATTTGGTGTTAACCTCAAATATATGGTATGATTAAACACAGATCCTCAGGCATCATAAGGAAGAGTTTTTTTTTTTTGTTTGTTATTTAGATGAATTAATAAGAAAAATAATAATTGGCTAAAATTGGCTGTTGATGGATCATAAGGGAGAATTAATTAAAAGCTTTATTATTTCAGCTAATATAGATGATTACAGTAATTACATTTTAACACCCGTTCCATTGCTTCAACCTACAAACAAACAGTGCATCCTACAACACAGTCAGGACTCTTTTTTTCCAGCTTCTTCTCTCATGCCGGAATCTGAGAAAATTCCAGAAAATCCTCCAGGAGCTCTGATCACCCTGGTGACACTTCCAATCCTCCACCATGGCCCTCGGTTCAATCTAATCTGGGACATGAATTGGTGATGCTGAGGGACTCCTGCGCTCCAGCGTGAAGGAACATGGGTTTGAGAGCTGTGGGCCTGTTCCTGGAAATCTTAGACAAGACTCACTTTATTTCCTCCTTGCTTTGCTCTTTAGTCTCTCTTCTTGCTTGTTTCCTCGCCTTATTTTCTGTGTTTCACCCGTGTCAGCACGCTGTCTCAGGGGCCATCGTGCCATTAGAAACTCACCCGTGCAGCAAACTAGGCCTGCAGTCTCCAGTGGGTTTTCTTTGCATCCTATTCAAGCATGTTTTCTGGGTAGGTCACTTCAACTAGGGCACTCACTGAACACTGTGTTTAAAGCCCTGATTTGTAAGAACTTGCTCTCTTATTTTCATGTTTTCTTTTTCATTTTTGTGAAATGGTGCATTGTGATATAATTTATTTTCCTAACAGTGTTTGATGTCTTTGTGTCTCTCAGATGTCATGAGCTAATGTACTGTAGAAGCAAACGTGGCAGAAGCTGCTGGTTTTGAGTTGACAAAAGCTGTCTGAGATGTAATGAATTAAAAAAATGTTAATCAATGGCTTCATAATTTGTTTTCGTTTGTTTGTTTGTTTGTTTTTAGGTGAATGTCTTTTATTTTTTTTTATTTTTTTTTAAAAAGCATCAGGCCAAATCCCTCAGTATAATCTCAGGATAATGTAATTAAACTCTTTATGAATTAAACGATTCAAATTGAGGTTTTGGTTCCAAAATCAAATAAATATTATTAACCATATTCTTTTAAAATATTATGCATGCAAAACATGATCATATGTGTACACAAATCTAACAAAGTATGACATCAGCGTTCTTTCCCATGGGTTCTACAAATTTCTGGAACTGTAGTGGAGCATGAACACTATTCTTCCAAAAGTTTTTCTCACTTAGCGTTCAGATGATAGTTTTTATATTGACCCAATTTCAGTCATGTCCAAAACATGTTAGACTAACACATGCTTCCTCCGACGCTCCAATGTTAGGGAGCGTCGTAACACATTCGGAGGACAGCTGTATCTGATCCCTTCCACTTGCCTGAGCTCAGAGATGCCAATGATTGGCGAGTATCACTCTAATTGATGTGGGACTGTGAATGTGCCGTCTCTTCCCCTCTCTCTCGAGAGCGCAGCCAAAATCAGCTATGGATCGCTGTACCATCACCTGGGAATTGAACTTCGTATGATAGTGGTGAGCACTTAACTGCTGCACCACTCAGGAGCCTCTATAATGTTGGTATCTAACACATCAGTCCAAAGTGTGAGTCTTCCATCTGGAGAGCGTAAGATCTGTAGCTTCATCCACACACTTATTAAATAGTTAAGTGAGTGCTGTGGCAATGTGGATAGTGGAGGGTCATTAAGGAAGTGACCACATCCATCAGGATCGAAACGTTCCATTGTATGATAAAGGTGATCAATTGAAAAGACATTGTGTTGATTTTCAGTAAGACATTGTGTTGATTTCCTCTAAGGTGACATGTGGAATCAAAGTATGGGTGTACAAAATGTGTGTGTGATGCTCGGTGATGGACTGGCATGTGGTATGTTGTATATTTCCACTTTGCAGGATCCACTGTCACTCTAACTATGATAAAGTGATGATGAATGAACAAAGAGACTCATGTAAAATGTGGATGTTATACACTACATCTAGAAATTTAAATAAGCTTTAAATGGTTATTTAAAGCTTATTTAAATTGGTTATGGTTATTTGTTTATTTGGTTTCTTAATACACAGTTTACATGAAATATAAAATTAATTCAGATGTTTCCTCATGATATTTACTACTGGATATTTCTGCATTCTGTGTATGGTTTTTAACTGAGCACAAAACGGTTGACTGCCTATATTTATATGAGTGAAGAGTAAGTGAAGGTGACGTACAGATGCATGGGACCAACATCAAAACTACACCAGAATTGTCTCACCTCGCACTTCTACCTTCCATCCGAGTGGGCCTGATCCCCCACTGAGAGCAGAAGAGAACAACAAGGAGTGCTGTCACTTCCAGTAATGGAGACCAGGTCTCGCTGATACACTATAGTCAAGCATGTAATCCTAAACCACCCTCCTACTCACGTGACTCAACCTTGGACTCATCTGCAGCATGTGGAGACAACAGGTGAGGCCCAAAAATACACTAAGTTATCAGGGTATTAGATTTAGCATAGTCGATTAAGGTGTATATACAATATGTATTTCAGGTTTAAATAATAAATGAATCTCTGCCAATTAGACGGGAAAGAACATCCTGAGATTCCTTTCCTTCCTCCACATAAGACCTGCACTTATTTCTTAATATGATATCATAAATTAGGTTAAATCTAGGAAGGTAATGAGAAATACTGAGAGACAGAGAGAGAAAAAATGAATCCACACACACACACACACACACACACACGCACAACTATCACATTAATAAAGTCTGTTAGAGTCAAATAATATTCTTAATATAGAGCTCTCTCAATATCAGAGAGATCTGGAGAGCCGGATGGCAATATCCACTCGTGCTCTGGGTGTTTAGTGTTAATAGTCAACCCTCCGCTCAAATAGAGGCTGACAAACAAACCAAAGACAAACAGCCTCTCTCTCTCTCTCTCTCTTCCTCTCTCTCTCTCTGTCAGATTAAGCTGTAGGAGTGAGGCTCACAGTGCGTGGGTGAGACCAAAGCTCAGAACAAACAGGGACCCTGCTATGGCTTTGAAAATGATAACAGCCCCCAACAGAGACAAAGACGGAGAGAGAAAGTAACGGGCAGAGGCCCAGACGGAGAGCGAGAACGAGTGAGCAAGCACTAGAGAGAGAGAGAGAGAGAAAGAGACATCACCCCAGTCCATGATTGACATCTGGCCCCTGTCTGGTTTACCTTTTAATGAGAGCTCCCACCTTTTCCGCAGATCCGGCCCGGCTTTGGGAGACAGGAGGGGTGGACGACCCGCTTGTAGAAGCTTTCGATCATAAACGCTCCGAAAATATGGCGGGGCTTCAGAGCCGAGCTGTTTAAAGGAAAAGCGAGTGGATTCAGGATCAAGAGTCTTTCTGGAGGAATTTGAGTGTGTTTGAGGATTACGTCTGCATCCGCGCTACAAAGCCGGCAGGAAGATGGAGAGACAGACAGACAGACAGACAGACACAGACAGACAGACAGAGCGAGAGAATGAGACAGAGAGATAAGATGACGATATGACTCATGATGGAGTTTTTCAGCAGGCAATGCGTCAACTTGAAGAAGTTTCATTAGAAGTAAAAACCTTAATCCACAGTGCTACCTAGAGGACTTATGTTAAGGTTTAACTGTGATTATTGCCTTGATTATTTATTGCATTTCTAGTTTTAAAAGCACATCCTCTGCTAGGTGTGAATTTGTTTTACTTTTAACCTTCTTTTTTTTGAACAAATAAATTCATTAATAAAGGAACACACTGGGCTTGTTTTGCACTGGAGACCTACGCACTAAATGCGGAACTGTGCGAGTGTGGATTTCAGAGAAATATGTCAGTGACATCCTGCACTGCCAAAATACAGATAGTTATATATAATCAGTAGCAGTTTAAAAAAAAAAAACTTTACTGGCTGTGCCTCTCTGAGCTTTGTTTCTGAGATGAAGCATTTTCAGGCTTCTAATAAACTCTCATGGGATCTGGGGCTGTTAAAATGTTAGCGTGCGCCTCTCTCCCTCTCTCTCTCACTCACACACACACACACACACATACAGGAGTACGTACATTTTACAATATCAGTATCAAAGTAAATATCAATAATAATAATAATAATAATAGATAAATTTGATGCAAATATTATTATGGGCCACAATTTTAAACCCCCTCTTGTGCCTCCAGGGCAGCTCTGACCCCACGGGGCGTGGGGTGTACTGTGGTGTCTTAGAAGTGGATCCTTCGGGTGCTGTGTGTTGTAGGGTCAGGCCTCCATGGATTGGACTTGTTTTATCCGGTGCATCCAATAGATGCTCGATCAGATTGAGATCTTGCGAGTTTGGAGGCCTGTTCAACAACGATGAACTCTTTACCTGCTAAGCCCTATATGCGGCAGGCTGCGATGCACTGGGTGTTCTGATACCTTTCTTATTTCCATTGTTTTGTGCTGCATTGGCTTTTATGTGGGATCAAACAGAATCTGCAGGTATAAATGAGCCTATGATCCTGTCACCAGTTTACTATTATATATAAATTGATAATCAATGTTATGTTAATGTCAATTCACCTGGCGGTGATGTTAGTGTTGAGGCTGATCGCTATATAATAGCTGTATCGTTATTACAGGATGTATTACAGTACTTATTTAATATTGTTTCTCAAGATTTAGTCATGTGACCAATTACATCACACACTCATTCTAAATTCTCTTTCTCTATATTCTCATTTTATCCTGTACAGGGCCGCAGGAGGCCTGACGCCTATTCCAGGGCACTAGGCAGGATACACCCTAGACAAGGTGCCAATCCATCAAAGGGCACACAAGCACACACCCTCACACATTCACACACTACAGGCAATTTGGAAACACCAATTAACAGTTGGTTAATCTGCATGTTTTTGGATTGTGAGAGGAAACCGGGCGACCAGGAGGAAACCCACCTAGCACTGGGAGAACATGCACTGGGAACTCCACACACAGAGACCCCAGATGGGAATCCAACCCTCTACCATGGAGGCGCAAGGCCACAGCGCCACCCCAAATATACCAATTATATAAAATAAAAATAAAAAAACATTAACATGAAATTATGAAATCTGATTTTAGTCAGAATGGAGCACTTGCTCATGAGCACTAGCTGTGGAGATCGGGATACACCCTGGATAGGATACCAGTCCATCCTTGGTTACCATACACAGAGCATGCACACACACACACACACACACACACACACACTGATTCATTGCAACCAATCCAATCTGTATGAGGAACACCAGAGGAGTGTTGTGATTAGTGGCATTGATCTCTCCTCAATGATTAAAAAACAACTTAAATACAAATCACAGAAAGGTTTGTGAATCTTCAATCTGTTTTGCTGTAATTATTAGTGGACATGTGTGTCTATGAGACATTTACAGTTCTGAGGTAGGAGATTGCTCTAATACAGTACTACAGTAAGTGAAAGCTGACATCCAACCCAAACACACTGCTAAAGCACAGCGCAGAGAGAGAGAGAGAGAGAGAGAGAGAGAGAGAGGTGAGGTCTCCTCTTCAGACTGTGCTCAGTAGGGGACGGACTAACTATACCACATTAATGATTGGCACCCTGAGCTGGGCCGCCTCCTCTGCTTTTGAACAGGAAATAAATTAAACAACAAAGAGCAGACTGACATTCACAATTCACACGCCGACAGAGTCTGTTTGCAGGACCATACCGCACACGCACGCACACACACACACACACACACACACACACACACACAAATAAATGTGCATAAATATATGCTGGTCTCACTATGGCTTTAGAAAAAGGAACAAAAATCTGAAGATTTTTTTTAAACAACAAAATAAACTTTTTTAATCTTTTATTTTCTAAAAAATATATATATATATATATATATATATATAAACACACTTTACAAAAAATGGATTTATCTTTTTTTTTATCATGCAGTAGAAAGTCCTGTATTTGTGATCATGTTGCACAGAGATAGATTTATTCTTTAATTGTGTTTTCTTTCTTTGAAAGAGTCCTCATAGCGTTGTAATCTGATTATTTTTCGCAATCAGTTTGCGCTTTGTTTCTACATGCATGTCGAATCAATCTTGTAAAAACAACTTGAGCAAAGAATTAAACGTGGAGTGATATTTACACTTATACAAAAGCATGGACATTAGGGTGCAATAGTTGAACTGTATCATGTATAATGTATTTCAGCAAAATTTGGTTGATGAATACATTATCTTCCTGATCCTTCAAAAGAATTGAGTAAGTTTTAATCCTGAACATTGATTTAAAGCACTTTAATGAACACTATCCGAGCTGGCTATTCCAATTAGGATAGAAAAGCATGCTTTTTTTTGGTGTTTCAATAAGTCCACAATGCTGGTGAAGTTATTATTAGGGTTAGCAGGGAAATCCTGGAAATCCTTTCTGCCTTATTATTATGTGACTGTATCCTCCTTTAAATATTCTACAGATGGGATTTTGATGGGGAGTCACTTCTCAGGAGATAAAAAACTCACACTGTCCATCTCTCGTCACCCGGACATGATAGAGTAATAAACTTAGTAATAAACTGGGACTAGGTCACTAACATATTTAAAGAAAATATATATTGTTTACCAAAGTCAAACATAGAATCATTAATGCTTTGAGGCTTTTGGTTATGAGATGTTTATGTAACATTTATGGAATGAGTCTCAGGTGTCAGCGCTTTGTAACACACACCTTGCTTTGTAACGTTTTCCTGCCCTTTTCTTTTTCTATTTTTTTTTTTTACAGGACACACAATTTTGCTCTTTCTGTTTTTTTATCAAAAAGACAAGCTGTGTTTTATGAAAGAGAAAGAGAGTGAAAAGGAGAAAAGGAAAGTGAATGACGGCAGGAACTAACTTGCCACTTTGACATACATTTTAACTTTAAATTTAATAAACACACAGGCTGTTTGTGATGTGGAAACTCAGACACACAGTAAATGTCTCTATAACTCTACAGGTTTATGTTTTATTAAGAAAGGAATAATGGACTACAATTATAGACCAATAACATTGTCATTGAATTTACATAAACATCCTGTAAAGCAATACATCAAAATAAAGGGGGTGGGGGGGTCAGTGGATATTAGGTTAGCTAGACACTTGGAGAGAGAGAGAGAGAGAGAGAGAGAGAGAAAGAGTGAGAGAGAGAGAGGGAGAGAGAGAGAGAGAGAGAGAGAGAGAGAAAGAGTGAGAGAGAGAGCGAGAGAGAGAGAGAGAGCGAGAGAGCGAGAGAGCAAGAGCTCATACGGCCCTGATTTCCTTTAGGGAGGCGCTCCATGCAAGATCAATACAGGGTTCAGTGTGTATGTGTGTTTGTGTGTGTGTGAGAGAGAGAGAGAGAGAAAGAGAGAGAGAGAGACGCTGAAGCACTGCTAAATGATTTTGTGCCACTTCTGACAGCCAGGTGAAGCCTGTAAGGAGGAGACGCAGGCCGCTGTGTGAGCCACACGAGACAATCCTAGCACACCCGGGAGACAACTTAGTCAAGCAGAATACATGAGAACAAGCCCTGCATGTTACAGAGTCAGAGCTCAATTACACACACACATACACACACATACACACACACAGTTCCACATAGTCTACAGTCTACACAATACTTAGGAGAATCAGCCTCAGCCTATTATCTTTAATGTGACCATTTTATTCTTATTATAAGGTAAGCTGTAGAGTAGAACAAAACACACACACACACACACACACACACACACACAGAGGTGTGGACTACTTAAGGAGTGAAAAGTTTCAAAAGGTCAAGTATTAATCAAACTCGTTACTGAGAGGGAGCTTCCTTATAGGCGTTGCAAACTGCTTTGGCTCTTCTCCGAAAGTATGTGTGTGTGTGTGTGTGTGTGTGTGTGTGTGTGTGTGAGGGTGGCTCAGCGGAAAACATCCAGTCTGAACAGTGAAATGTGTGTGTGTGTGTGTGTAGTGAAGAAAAACCATTCTGAACAAAAAAAGTGTGCATGAGAGAAAGTGAAGGATAGAGGGATAAGAGCGATAAATAAATATGAGGAGAGGTGGGGCAGATGGACAGAGGGACAAGAGATAGTGAGAGGGATGAATAGGAAAAGAAAGGAAGAGAGAGAGAGACAGGCAGAAGGAAATGGAGTGGGAAAGGGACAGGTGGGATGAGATAGAAAGACTGGGTAAAGCGGAGAGAGATAGAAAGAGAGAAAGAGAGAGATAAGCAGAGAGAAGACCAGAAATTTATGATGCTTTAATATTCATCTGCACTGGGTATGGTGTGTGTGTGTGTGTGTGTGTGTGTGTGTGTGTGTGCTTTGTATTCTTATGTTTGAACAAACAACAAACAAACCAATCAATCAATCAATCAATCAATCAATCGACTGATTATTTGATTAATAAATCTCTAAAGAGCAACAAAAAAGATTTGAGAGTAGAACCTCTTCTCTGCTGAAGTGTACATGAGGTTAAATGCACACAAAGGAAGTGTTAGTGCTCCAGTTTCAAGAGTCATAGGGTTCAGCATGGAACTCATAATGATAGAACCATTAACTCTACAAAGAACCCAAGGAACCTGTGAATCATATAAATTATACAATGTACACTTAGAAAGAAAAACTCAAGTGTTCAGCTAATGGTTTGAGTTCTGCTAAAAAAAAAAACTTAACCGTAACACCAAGCAGAGATCCTTTAAAGTTGCAAAATTATCGATCGGTGGTGAAGTGATGCACTGTGTCCTCGCACCTCCAGGGTTGAAGGGTTTGATGGATCAGTGTGCGTGGTGTTTGCATATTCTCCCTGTGTTTAATGGGTTTCCTCCAGTTATCCTGGTTCCCTTATACAATCCAAAGGCATACAGAGTGTGTGAGTGAGTGAGTGAGTGAGTGAGTATGTGAGTGAGTGTGTGAGTGAGTGAGTGAGTGAGTATTAGTGTGTGCATGCTTGTGCCCTGTGACGGACTGGCACGCCTAGTGCCCCGGGTCCCCTGGTATAGACTGCAGGCCTGGCATGACCTGTACAGGATAAGCAGTATAGAGAATGAGTGAGTGAGATATGAATGAGAAATAGAATTAAATCCTTAAATCTTTCTAAAGGCAAAAGAGAGCTCAATTAGATAAAAGAAAAATCTTCAACAAAATTGTTTTTCTTTTATAAGGTTTCTATTTGGAACTTTGTTTGTCTGTTCATTCTTCTGTATGTCTGTCAGTTCTATCTATCTATTTATTTATCTGTCTGTCTGTCTGTCTGTCTGCCTGCCTGTCTGCCTGTCTGTCTGCCTGTCTGTCTGTCTGTCTCCCCTCGCTTATAAATTACATACTTGTACAGGTCACACGTTCACGTGTTTATGTTTTTTTTCACGACTCGAAAAGACAGAAATCTGAATACTTGTAAATACAAAATTAAAATTGATGAATTGGTAAATTGGAGGTGTTACTATAAATCATAATGCTTTTGTTGTGTAGGAGTTTTTTTTTAAAAGAGTAATACAGATAGAATCCTGGGACAAATAGAAGAATCAGAATGTACAGAGGGATACAGAAAGGAAGAAGGGATGAACAGAGCGATACAGCGAGCACGACTGTAAAAGCACACCATGTCACACATTATATACATGTCAGTTAAGAGCAGAGGGAGACTGACACGGTGTCAAATCTGTGTGACAGAATTAGGTGAAGGGACCGAAGTGGGGAGAGAGATGCTTAAGGCTGAGTCAAACACACACACACACACACACTCATGCTGATGCACACTTCAATGTAAATTTGAATATGCACAAGACATACACGTACACGTGCACACGTGCAAACACACATTAATTTTCTTTCTTTTCTCTCAATTAACGCAAACATGTAAACTCACACAAACAACAATATAAAACGCAGATGCAATTAAGGAAAATGTTAACCTATAAACTTGTGTTATTATGTATGCATTATTTAGAAATTAAAACTTAGAAATTTATGACAAATAAACAAAAATAAATGAATTAATGCAGGTCTAAATATGGATTGTGAAGTATGAGTAAAAGCATCTGATATACTGTATACTAAGCCATTAATATTCATTATACTATATCACATCTGTAATTACGATCTTTCTTTTTTCTTTTAATTAATGCAACACATTACTCGTTAATGATGACTGTGAATCCAACTTTTACATTAAAATCTTTTTTCAAATACATTTCTAATGTATTAAACAAAAACAAAAAACCCACACTGTTTCAAATGTAATCTAATCCAATTTATATTGAAATAGATTCCAGTTTTCTACAATAAAAGACCTAAATACTGTGAAGATGTAACGAATAAAAATGAGCCATAACTCACCTGAGCGGCTGTTGCTCCTCAGTAGGCCCGTGGAGTGTGAGGACGAGGGCTGTGGAGAAATAAACGCTCCGATTCGCTCTGCTTCAGTTTAGTGAGCTTATTTTGACATCTAGAGGATGTAGAAGAAATTGCATTTGTGGTATCAGAAAATCAGTTCAAATTAACCTTTATCTTTATACTCCTCCATTTTAAAGGTGCAGTCCGTAATGTTTCCAAAGGGATAAAAAATAATAATAATTTTAAAGAGACCTTGTTGAAGAAGAATAAAGTATACATCGTTGTCATCCTTGTTGTTTTAGGCATCAGTTATAATTTTCTGGCCTAAAAAAAATAAACATCATCACAACCATTCACAATCAAGCTGTTTCTTTAAAATTGCCAGTGCGAGTGCATAACAATTTGCACAACGGCATTTTTACAATATTGTTTGAAAGACGCATTGCTCTGGTCACTGTATGTGTGCAGGCTACACTAAACTACATCTACACTCACTAAGTGCTTTATTAGTAACATCTTTACATCAACACATTCATGCACTCATCTAATCAGCCAGTTGTGCGGCAGCATTGCAATGAATATAAAATAATGCATTAATCCATAGACTGAACCTGCCATGTGTAAACAGTCCAGGTTGGTGGAGGTGGTGTGATGGTGTGGGGAATGTTTTCTTTGCAGTCAATCTTTGCTCGCATGCCACAGGCTTTTTAAGTGTTGTTGCGGACCGCGTGCATCCCTTTATGGCTACAATTTCAGCAATTCCAGCATGATATATACCTTATAACAAAGCAAAATGAGCTTGATGTTCTTCAGTGGAATTCCCAGTCACCAGATTTGAATCCAGTAAAACGCCTTTAGGATGCGTCATGAAGAAATGATGTTGTTTTGAGAGCTAAGAGAGACCCCACCCTTTAGCATTCCTAATAAAGCGCCCCCTTGTGTATGGATGGGAATGTGTGTGCATTTTTTATTTTTTATTTTTTTAATAAACATATATAGGTGTCAGGATTGTGCAGTATAGAGTGACATATTCTTTTCCAGGACAACCCAAGCAATATCTCACTCACTCACTCATCACTTATCGTCTATACCGCTCTATCCTGTAGTCAGGGTCGCGGGGGGGCCTGGAGCCTATCCCAGGAGACTTAGGGCATGAGGCGGGGTACACCCTGGACAAGGGGTCAATCCATCGCAGGGCACACACACATACACATACTCACACACTCATTCACATACTATGCGCGGTTTGGGAACGCCAATTAGGCTAATCTGCAATGTCTTTAGACTGTGGGAGGAAACCGGAATAACCGGAGGAAACAAACCAAACACGGGGAGAACATGCAAACTCCATGCAGGTGGGAATCGAACCAGGCCGGGAATCGAACCCGGGACCCTGGAGGTGCGAGGCAAACATGACAAAGAAATACCACAGATACACATGGTCACACATTTTTCTGTTTTTTTTCGGTAGTTTCTATGATCAAATAATAAAAACAATATGCTCATTTTGAGAGTTCTATATTTTTGCGATGTCAATCCCATCTTCTGGTAGCGGTCAAACCTACATGTTATAAAAGTAATGATTACTTTTGTTCTACCTGACAAATGTGAAAAAAAAAAAAAGCACAGCTTATTTTTTAAAGCCTCCCCGTTAACACACACCGGCAAGGCTTCCATATAGGCACATATATATTTTGTACATATTGTT
This sequence comes from Clarias laeviceps, assembly GCA_030014305.1. Lineage (NCBI taxonomy): Eukaryota > Metazoa > Chordata > Actinopteri > Siluriformes > Clariidae > Clarias > Clarias laeviceps. The sequence continues at coordinate 25,603,145 of JAQMYJ010000036.1, read as the reverse complement.
TATTTTCATTGACCTACTGTATGCAGTGTTGCTGGCACAGATCTATGCCGCTTGGGTTTTAAAGGTTTTAAAGACAGACTTACTGATAATACATTTCAGTTAAAAGGAGGAAACAAAACTACATTGCCATATTTCTTAGAAACCATCGAGTGATTAGTTTTTATGCAATGTTAAGGTACAGTTATGTACCTGAAAAGCTATGCTTTAACCGCTGATTGAACAACGTATTTCATTACACATTGTATTTGTAAACCCGTTTCACTCCATTCTCAATATTAAGACTTTAATTTGCTCATAGTGCATTATGGGTATTTGCTTCCCAGCCTAAATAAAAATTCATGAAGTTTTCAACATGCCCTTGATAGCAACCCCACAGGGGAAAAGTGCAGCAGGAGAGAGTTTTTCCCTTCACACCTTTAGTTAGTGCCAAAACGAACAAAGAGATTTCCATGCTTGTCATTCAGGAAAAAAATATTTAAGGAAATGTTTCAAATTTGTTTCAATTCCTACTGTTTCACTTCGCTTACTTTTATTGTAAATTATTTAAAGAGAGGTAGATGATTTCTGGTGTTTTAGGTACAATCACACACACAGACACGCACACACACACACACACACACACACACACACACACACACTGAATATGCACAAAACATACACATACTGTACACACAAGCAACATTAATTTACTTTCTTTCTCTCAGATAACGCAAAACATGTAAACACACACCACTCGTGCTGACACACAAACAACAATGTAAGACCATGTAGGACAAATCATCGTCTATTCTGCTTTATCCTATTTACAGGGTCGCAAGAGGCCTGGAGTCTATCCCAGGAGACTTAGGGCATGGGGCTGGGTACACCCTGGACGGGGTGCCAACCCATCGCAGGGCACACACATATTGTACACACATGGCATTAGGGAAGGCCAATTAGCCTAATCTGCATGTTTTTGGAATGTGGAAGGAAACGGGAATACCCAAGGGAAACCAACCAAGTACAGAGAGAACATGCGAACTCTATGCACACAGACCTGAGGCAGGAATTGAACCCGGACCCTGGAGGTGCAAGGTGACAGTGCTAACCACTAAGCCATCGTGCCACCTAATTCATAATCTAATATAACAAAATCTGTTTTAATTCTGTTAAAATTTTCTACTATAAAAGGCCTAAATCTGGATAAGAGTGTTTGCCAAATGCTTAAATGTAAACGGTGGGAAAATATAAACAAATAAAAATGAGCCGTAACTCACCTAAGTGGCCGTTGCTCCTCAGTAGGCCTGCTGAGTGTGAGGATGGGAGTTGTGCAGACATAAATGCTCCGATTCACTCTGCTTCAGTTTAGTGAGCTTATTCTGTCATCTAGACGATGTAGAAGAAATTGCATTTGTGCCATTTTAAAATCAGCTCACTCTTAACTCGGTGGAATGAACGTAATTCTTCATACTCCTCCATGTTAAAGGGGCAGTCTGTAATGTTTCTAAAGTGATTATAAACCTAATTGTAAAAAAAAAAAGGGGGCATTTGACCATCTTTAATTAAATTACTTCTAAAATACACAATGCAAACTCATAACATTAAACAATAAATTACAAATGATTCACTTTAATTTGCACATTAAAGAAAAAAAAACTAGTTTTACAGGAAGACAAAATAAAAAAATAGTATCAATATTTTAATACTAAATTTATTGTATATGTTACATTTTGATATATATGATATGATAATGTGATTATAATATTATATTAATATAATATACATAATACTGTTTTCCTATATCAACATATATATATATATATATAGTGCATCCGGAAAGTATTCACAGCGCATCACCTTTTCCACATTTTGTTATGTCACAGCCTAATTCCAAAATGGATTAAATTCATTTATTTCCTCATAATTGGACACACAACACCCCATAATGGCAACGTGAAAAAAGTTTACTTGAGGTTTTTGCAAATTTATTTAAAAAAAAAAAAACTGAGAAATCACATGTACATAAGTATTCACAGCCTTTGCTCAATACTTTGTCGATGCACCTTTGGCAGC
>JAQMYJ010000036.1:25565509-25598023 GCA_030014305.1 Clarias laeviceps | reverse complement strand
CCTGTAGTTCTTCACCAGGTTTGCACACACTGCAGGAGGGATTTTGTCCCACTCCTCCATACAGATCTTCTCTAGAAAATATGTGCACCCTGTCATGGACAAATTAAAAGAAGGGTAAATACATTTTAGTTGCATAGAGATTATAAAATGTGCTGTTTCAGAGATACATTGTCCCTTTCTCAACATTATAGTTTAGTTAATGAGAAAAGTCTGTTGGTAATAATAAAAGCAATCCAAAATGTGTCAAAAACTATGCCCATGTCCACGCTGTCGTATAAGGATTGAGGGTGGACATTTTTTGCTAAAATCAGCATTTTATGAGCACACAATGGACCTTAAGTTAGCAAAGTGATTCACTAATGAAGTTGTACTGTTTATCACATACATTTTACATTTCTGAAACATTTTTATATCTACTAATATTTCACTATGACAGGTTGGACAACATCAAACTCCACACAGAATATGATGAAAATTAAGAAATATAAGTGTAAATACTTAATGTACCTACAGCATTTGCTTCAACCTTTATTGAGAAAAAACAGAATTATGGTGGCAATGTCATTGATTTCATCGGACAGTTTATCCAAGGGGAACCCCCCCCCCCCCAATTGAGGGTGGACATCAATTTCAGGGAGACATCCAAATGTTTGTTATCATTATGAAAAGGGATTATTTTACAGGTTTATGCTATAAACAATTAGGAATTTATAATAATAATAATAATAATAATATGTTTATATCTGTTAAACTTTGTATATATCTGTTTAAAGCTGTTATAGCCAAAGTGAACAGAAATTAATTATTTTAGCAAATTCAATTAAATGTTTGTATAAGTCACAAAGTGGCTTTAAATATAAAGTAGATTCATATTTAATAAATAGCAAATTATTGAGGTTATGAGGAATAAAACACTTTTGGATGTGCTTTTATAATAAAACAATCAACCCTGTTTCCCCCTATGATATAATATCCCTAGAACAGCACAGCTGTCACGTTTTTCTTTTTTTTGTTACATAATAGATCAACATGATGATGCAATTACGGTACAGTACTAGGATTCTTTTTATTTATGCAGTTCATCACATCTCCAGTAGATGGAGACAATGCAAAGCTTATTAGTGTATACAGTGTACCTAATCTAGCAATGATTATTATGCATTTATTCAACATTTTGCTAAAAATATTTGCACCACTCAGTCACGTTGCACATTAACCCTGTTTTCCACGAAATACCTACGTATTCACACCACTTCAGGAAGAAGAGTGCATCAAACTTGACTTGAACGTGTTATTCAGTGATGCATCCAGAAAAGTAATTCATCCTGTTAACAGAAACATGTATTTTGTTTTGGACTACATATTTTAATTAAATCTAATAAATTTAAATTAATGGCTTATTTATAAATATAATACTGACTGAACACTGACTGACCATGAATTAACCAAAACCAACACAATCTATAGTTGGCAGAATAATTTTTATAGTCTTTAGAACTTTTAAAACAGATCTAAAATCAGGATGTAAATTTATTTAACGTTTATGCAAGGAGTCTCCAGTGCCATTAAAAATATTCGCAACAGAGGACATTTCACCTTGCGGTTTTCAGTCTCAGTAACATTTATTGTTCACTTTCCCTCCTGTTCCTTTCCTTTCCTGTCCTTTTATTTCTTTTGTTCTTTCTTTTGTTCTTTCTTTACAAGACAGACTTAGAGTCTGGTAAGAGAACCACTGTTGCTTTTATGTAAGTGTTATGTTACACCAACTAGCTCACCTCATGAAAGTTTCACAACATTGAATAGCATTATACATGCTTCAGGGTTATATCTTGATATTTAAGTAATATCACCAGAGAAGGTGTGCTGTTGTGCTGGATATCAGCACAGCTCTGATGCATTTGTAGGCACGAAGGCACACCCCCATCACAGACGTTCAGATATTCAGCACAACAACACTCCCTCGGGTGGGTGAGGAGAATAAACCACATGGAGGAGGTGGACAGTCCTGTAACTCTAGTATATTTCCAATTATTGTGCTTGAATCTCAAATACAGTAGAGTTAAATGGGAAGTCAGTGTGCTATGTAGGAAGTACATAGCACAACAATAAAGTTACAGTAAATGTAAAGCTAGTGTGCTATGTACACATTAAGTAGGGCCCTTGATCAGGGGTTAGAGAGGGATGCTAATTAGCTCTGTAGCTTAATGTAAATAAAACAGCACACGATACTCATAGGCAATTCGGAATGACTTAGAATGAATTATTATTGTGATTGTGCTTCTCTGACTGGTTTTGGATGTGTTTTTGGCAGGTAGCTGCTCTCCACGCTTTCCAGTACTCTGGACCGTACAGACCTGCCATTATCCATGCTGCGACCGACAGATAGTGTAATTAATGATTGTTAGAACACCTGTGACATGGTGTGATTACATAATGTTTAAAAGTCCCAGTGCTGTTACAGTTTGTTATCAACACTTCTGTGTCTTAGATTGCTTGGTTGGAACTAACTGTTGTATATTTACTATTAAATACATGATAGTTGAATATAAACTTCTGTTTAGGTTAGTAACAGGTATACAACACATCAGGAAATGTTTTAGGCGGAAATAATTCACTTTGCTATTCTGTATTGCTGTTTGCTGTTGTAATGATTCATTATTCTTAATTATGACTTAATAAAAAAATAATAAATAATAATTGTCCCAACTGTGTTTGACTGATGGCACTTAGTAAACAGTAACCTACTAACTCATAATTATGACTTAATAATTCATAATTTGACTAAATATCACGTCATGACTTCGTAACTCATAATTGTGACTTTAAATAAATTAAATATATATACAGTATATATATTTTGACTTAATATCTGACTTCTTTTATCCATTCGTTGGTCAACCAGCAGGTGGAGACAGTATGTCATAATCAAAGAACGCTATCAGGCTTTTATTTTGAAGACACCTAGGTATCTAGCCAGAGTTTGGTGTCGTTTCTGATTTCGCAGGTGCAAGTGCAAGGCTACCTGATGACGCGTTCGTATTTTGCACCCGCATTGCGCTCGGTCCCGCCTCCTGCCCTCCGATTGGATAGCGCGATCACGCCTTCTTCGTCAGAACCTCTTACAGTGAGTTGCTTGTGATCGGCCAATCCGATGCGAGGAATCGGAATCGAGTGAGCCAATAGCAGCGCGGTAGGCGGGATTTATCGGTATGCGGGTCGGAGAGATAAAAATGATTGTGCTGCGGCTGAGCGGAGGGAAATGTCGATGAGTGGGGGAGCTTCAGGTAGTGCTGCGTGTCCGTGTACGTGTTCCTGAGAGCTGGGAGCGCGCTTTAGGGAGTGCGGGAGCGCGCGGGGACCTGGTGTGAGCGACTGGGGGGAGAAGCGGGGACGCAGGAGCGCGGAGCGGAATGACGGAGAGCCTGAGAGCGGAGCGCGAGCTGCGGGGATTTGCATAGCCAAAGCGCTGAGAGTCCCGAGGAGAGCTCCGTACTGGGGCTCATACTGTACCGGGTAGGGCTCACACACACACACACACACACCGCACTACCGGGGAGGACTCAGCTTTCCTCTTACTGAACCTCTACAAAGCCTGAATGTCAATTCATACACACACACACACACACACACACACACACAGGTTGTGATGTTGATGATGTGGCCATAGAAACACTTTATTAGTTCTCCATGGTTACTGTTGCGCGGGCTCACAAAACACTAGTTCATAAATACAATGCACATCTGTATGTGTGTGTGTGTGTGTGTGTGTGTATGTGTATGTATATATATATATTTTAGTGTGTGTGTATATCTATTTTAGTGTGTGTGTGTGTGTGTGCATGAATATACATATAGGCTACAGTGTGGCAAAAAAGTATACATTCAATGTATAAATATTTTAATTATTACATTATTAATATGATTTTAATATAATCTACATAATAATATTATTATTTTCCTGAAGTGTGTATACGTTTTTGTTTGGCTGATTCTGTGTGTATACATACAATACACACACACACACACACACACACACACACACACACACACACACAGACTCTCATGTGTATATACAGTATACGTGTGTATACTTACATACCTAGGCAGAACTCTTTGTTTCTATAGTAATTCTATTCATACATTTGAATACATTCTTTATTCGTACATTTTAGATTTTACTTTATTTATTTTTTTACACACATTTTATTCTTGTTAATAAGAAGTAATATCATTAAGTATTGCTATGCACTGTATAGTGTACACTGTTTATACATGTTATTTGTGTACATCCTTTATGCCAGGAGTAACATGCTATTTTTTTCATACATTAATATAGCACTTGTTTATTAGTCTGCGATTATATAGTTATTAACATGAATGAGACCTTTTTTTTTTAAGACTTACTTTACAGGTGTTTGCCGAATTGTAACTTTTTCGGGTGCCAATAATTTTGAAGCCATTGTTTTGTAAGGAAAAAACAAATACTGTAAACATTATTAAATCAACCATATGATGTCTCGGTGTCTACAAATTCCCTTAAATATACATTTTTGATTGGTTTTTATGCAGGGTGCCAATATTTCTGGACAGCTCTTTGTATGCCTGAGGCTGATTGCTTTATATTTCTGTGTCCGTTAATTTTTCTGTCTGTTTATTTTTAACTTATCATATAATTAAAGGTCAAATATTAGTTAGTTCATATAACAAACAGTAACCAAACTGACTTCTGAACTTTTAATTCATTCGTTTATTAATTAATTCATTTGTCGTGCCACTTATTCTGTGGAGGGTCTGCAGCTTGTCCCAGGGAGCTCAGGCTAACATGACAGGGGACATATGGAGCGGGTGCACCGCCATCGCAGGGCACAGACACACACACACACACACACCCACTCGACACACCCAGTCGTACGAGTCATGAAAGTCATAAATGACTTCAAACCTACACAGGCACATCCCACAGAACTTATTACACACCTGAGACGGTTCTCGAGGCAGCGTGTTCGTTGCTCATTAATGCAGTGAGTCAGGTGTAGACGCTTCACTGGGCTGTTTGTAAGGGTCGGATATTCCTCATCTCACGTTATACTTAATTTAATTTAGTATGTAATTGAAATAAATTTCCAAAGCATCTATCACAGCTACTGAAATTCTGTTTATTAGGTCCGTAAGTATTTGAACAGCTCCATAATTTCTTATCATTTTGCCTCCTTACACCACTGGGGATTGGAAATGAAGCGATCAAGATGTAATTGAAATGCTGAATTTAAGGCATTACAGTCATTTATTACAAAATTCCCCCCCATTTCAACAGGCTCAAAAGTATTTGGATGACTGACCGATAAACTGTGTGGCGAGCGGTTGTGGGCTGTTTCTTTACTTCATGAAGTACTTCATTTAATCAGTACTTCACAAATGAAGCTGATTAACGATCTGGCATTGATTCAGTGTGCTAAGTTTGCTTTTCTGAAGTGCAACGGCACGATGCTTTAGATAGATGAAACCAAGTCTGACTCTCACCAAAATGTTTGGAAGGGAAGAATATGAAGAAGGAAAGAAAGGGCTTATGTTCGAAAGCATATTAAAGATGGCGGAGACAGTTCGTGGCATGACATTACATGACATTGTGTGAAAACTAGACCTTTAAAAAGCATGTGTTAGTCTGGCTGAAATCATACTGCTCGAAGTCGAACTAGAACATCCACATAACGTCCATCCAGATGGTTGGTAGTCTGACATGTCGAACAGAATGCGGAACAGAGAAAAGAAGCTGCAAACAATACGGTGTTGTCTGCTTCCGCATAGCATCATAACCACGGAGGATAAGGTGAATCTCATTTGTACAAAAAGTAATGTACAGAGCCCGTTTTCACACTCAACATGCTACTTGCCGTTATCTCGTTTGTCAAGTGTGTATGGTCATTAAATAAAAAGTAAAATGTCCAATACTATCAAGCTTAAAGAGTGCGTATCGACACATATCGTAGCAGAGTGGGACATACTTCGGCCAATAAATCAATTTCCTTCTCATGCTTGTGTAATGGACAATAACTCAACTTAACTGTGCATGTAAACGTACTGAGCGATACGCCATGGGCATGTGTGAAACTGGGTTATTGGTGTTTATTCATGATGTGATTGCTGATTGAAGTAGTAGGATGGATTTTAAAGTGTATAGAGCTATATTTTCTCCTCGGACTCCGTCAAAAGCTACAGAACCTATAGGACAGCATTTTAAGGTACAGCTGGATAATGAACAAACACACAGTAAAAGCAACCAAAGGCGAAGTTGCCTGACCTTGTGACCTTGTCGCTTGACCTTAAACTTTGCTTTGATGGCATCCATGGTCTCCAGATTTCTGGTGGTTATTGTAAATACTTAAAGGCAAATCCTTAATTAGTGTGACCAATTACTTTTGAGCCTGTAAAATAGGCAGCCTGGGTAAAAAAAAAATGGTTTTAGTTTTTAAACAGTTAATACAATGTTTTTAAAACCCTTTGAACTAAAGCTGGGATGGAGGGGTAGTGGTTGGGGTCAAGGTTTTGATTCTTGCCTGGGGTCTGTGTGCTTGGTACGTTTCCACCGGGTACTCCGGTTTCCTCACGCAATCCAATGACGTTGTCTAATTGGTTTATCCAAATTGTCGCGTGATGGACTAGCACCCCATACGGTATATCCTGCTTAATCCTCGGAGAAAAGCTCCAGGCTTTCCACGACCCTGTATAGGATGAGCGATGAAAGGAATTAATTAAAGCTGAAAGACTACACCTCAATCATATCTTAATTGCTTTATTTTAAATCCATTGTGGTGGTGTACAGAGGCACAGTTCTGAGAATCGTGTCCTTTACAGACTCGACTGGATGTGAACCTTATTTTATGTTAGTCATTATAACTTGAAACAATGTTGTACGAAGTTTCAAAATATATTTGCATCATATATGGACTTTCATATCCTAGAATAATTTCTCTCATTGTCTCTTGGTGTTGCTTTTGATTAGCCACGACCCTCCTGTTTTAAAATTAGGTTTGTACTTGATGTTTACTATGCATACACAATATCCTGGGGTCAGCTGGAATGTCACTCGTGCACATTCAGAAATGAACACGTAGCACCGTATGGTGCAACACCAACGTAAATAGTGGAGTTAGTATAGCGTGATGTGACCGCGCGTCCACAACCCGATAAACGCACAATGAATGTCGTGTCTCCACTCGCACACGTATACACTACACTAGACTGTTACTGAGTACTTACGGTTGTCCTATTACAGTTTAGAGTGAGAATATTAAACACCTTTGAAACCTACAGAAAGGTCTATTTTAGGTTCTTGTTTTTTTTTCCGTAGATGAGTAAATACTTTCGAATGTTGAGAGAGAGTTTTGGATTTCGTCAGAGGCTGAAGTTGTAAAGAGAAACTGAGCGTGTCGGTTTTTACTGTTAACTGTAACTAAATGAATGGTGAGGAAACGTGTAAGTAGCACTACAAAAATGTACGCATACACACTACAAAAATTTCCTGTCATTGAAAAACACTCGGGAACAGAAAGATCCTGTTCCCACCTAAAAGTTTTGTTATTTTCTAATAACATCACGTCCCAAAGTGTTTTATTCCTCTTATACCACCGCAGTTTGCAATGTATTAATTTGATGTTTTTTAATAAATTACATTTCTGTACTTGTTTTAAAGATATACAGTTATTAAACTTTTTACAATGTTAAATATATAATGTAATTATACACTATATGATAAAGTTTGTAGAGTTTCAGATCAACTCCCCTTTTAGCTTTGTAATAGCCTCCAAAGGTTTTCCACTTGACTTTGAAGGCGTGGCTGTACGGTTTGTCCATTCAACCACAAAAGCGTCTGTAAGGTTAGGCACTGAAGTGCAGTCGGCATTCAAGTTCATCTCTTAGGTGTTCAGTGAGGTGAAGGTCAAGACATTTCATCCTTGACAAGCCATATCTTCAGGCAGCTGGATTTGTGCTCAGAAGCATTTTTTTCATGCCGAAACACGTTTAGGCCTCTTAGTTCCAGTGAAGGGAACTTGATATGCTACAGCACACAAAGACAATGTTGATGGTTGTGTGTGTCCAACAATTTGGGGAAGAACCACATACTGACGAGATGGTCATCGGTTATAGTTTATGATCGGCTGATTTCCTGTGCATACAAGCAATCTGTTTTTTTTTTTTTTTTTTTTAAACGCCTATTGTTAAAATTAATTGTTAAAATTTCTCACACGTCATGTTGATTTTATTTTTTATTTTTTTGTACATCTGGGCCATTGCTGTGTAACAAAAAAAATAACATCAGATGAATATGTGTGTGTATAATGCTTATAACTGCTCAACACATTTGTGTAAAAAGCTGCTCCTGGATGTGGGTGTACTTTAGTTGTAGAAAAAATGATAAAAGTAAACCACCAACGAAGGAAAATCTAACATGAAGAGAGTGATGTGCAAAGGTGTACATAAATGTTTGGCCATATACTGTACACTGCATTAGAACATGTGCATTGATATTACAGTGATTTGAATACAGCTGGCACGACTGTCAGAGCTGCTGTTGCAGAACATTAATCAACATCCTCTGACCAATCAGATTAGAGAATTTAACAGTAAAACAATCAAATTAAAAAGTGTTTTTCAAGATTTGTTTAGCACCTCAAAAGTCATTTAAAAGAAAGAAAACATATACTGTACTGTAACATATTTACCTGAAATAACCTCCTACCCTTTGTGATTAGATGATTGTACAGGTCCATATCACGCGTGTGCAACAAGCATAGGATAAAACGAATTAAGATAAGAAGCATAACATACGAGTAAAACATAACTAAGAGATGATAACCAGTGAAAGTCGAAAATAGAAGCTGAAAAAATATAAACATTAATAAATAGAAGCAAGAAAATGGATTGATAAGCAAACAGACAAATAAATAAATACATTTATTGATTCAAATAAAAAAATGCAATAATAAGAAAAAATGTTAATAAAAGGTAGAGTTGACAAAAAAAACCAGCACGAATCCACACTAAAACTTAACTCTTATTTCATTTACGGTTCAGTGTAGCGTGTTTTTGTGAGCAGCTCTGCTATTTTAGTCTAATTACTTTGAGATTGGAGTAATGGAGTAATCTGTGCTGCACATGTGCACGTTGAAGCATTGATTCATGTTGTGCACTATCTAATGTAATGTACAGCTGATCCCTGTCATTTTGTAATTCGTTGATAAAGTAACTCTTACAACATATGTTATTCTTCTATAGGTTGTAATTTATCACTCTCTCTATTTATCTCTCTTTCTCCCTCTTTCTCTCTCTGTGTGCATGTTTCTACTTAAGTATACACTACATTATTTTCTTTTTTCTTTTCTTTTTTTTTAATACTTGCCCAGATTACTCTTTAATCCGTCATGGATTTGCACTTAAACATTTGTGCTGTTATCTGTTAAATCTTTTGCAATGTGTTCCCCAAATGAGTTGGCTGAATACTGACCTGTCTCGTGGACCTGACTTTTTAGGAAGAAACGCATAAATGAATAGGAAGTTAAAAATCCCAGTTGATTCCTGATTCGAGTGCAGTTGAGGATTTCCTATTTTTCAGTTTCTTTTCTCGTAGCAGTTCACCAAACCAGACCTGACAGATTATTTTTTTTCCCTGTTAAACATCCAATTGATTTTTAACCAGCAGAAAAATATTTCACTTGTTAAATCTTCTACATCAAATCTCGTCATGAATCATTTGACCTTAATCTTTCAGTCCAGACAGGCTCACTTGCATAGTGGTACTCATACGGTACTCCCTTCTTCATTAGTACCAGACACTTTCAAAAGCATGTCGATGAATGCTGAATATTTTAGGTAAGAAGTTCAGGGAGAAGACAGGAGTCAGATATACCCATCTTCAACACACACACACACACACACACACTCTCTGCCTCGTTGTAGTGTAACCTCATGCATCCCTCCTTAATTCCACAAGGTGTTATTTCATGTGTAGTTAAGGAAATGCAAGCCATTTCTATGCAGGCGACATACCAGAGAAAGTCATGCTGCATCTGAGGTGGTCCTGCTCGACTCGACAGCGCTTTCATCTTCTCGTGGTCACCTACCGAGATCGTGGTTATTCTTAGAAACATTCATATTCATGGCTCCTGAACCTTGGCTGCAGGAAATCTCCCCACCATCTGTAGCTCTGGTGTGGCAAACACCACCCTCACTAAGATCAGACCCATGCTTTTGATCAGTTCTGATAATTAGTTTTAAACCGCAAATATTTGTCTCGGCTCAGATGTATTTCTGATGTTTGTCACCGATATGAACCCTGTGGTGTTGGGAAGGGGTTTAACCTTACTGCGTTTAGTAAACGATGCCTGGTCAGCTCGGATAGTTAGCGCACGCTACTAATACACCAGGCTTGTCAGTTCAGCGACTTTGGGTCAGCGATCGCTCCGTGGCTCAAGTTTTCTGTACAAGTGACCCAAAAGGTTCCAAGCTCAAATATCCTGCCAGAGAGGCAGTGCCGGCTTCATGAGCAACACCTCCTAAGCTTCGTAGTTCTTCGACCTGGATTGTAGTCTGTCGTTTTAAAATCAGCGACTGGAATGGAATGGAATGGCAGCCATCATGAGATTGCTCAACATTTTCATCCTCATTCCCCTCCCTCCTCTGCACCATCTTTCCTGTGCCCACTGGGACTTTTATGGCAGCAAGTTTGAGCTGTAATTAGCCTCTTGATGGATTATCTAGGCTGACTGGTCTCACTGTTCCTCTGGCCTCTCAATAAGCAATAGTGCTGCAGTGACCCCAGAAATCAGGGATTTTCATTTAGGTTTTTTCTAATTAATATTATTATTTTTGTAAGCACTGAAATATTGAGTAAGATAAATAAATGTGTGAACTCTGTAGACACCAAAATAGGTTTTCTTTTGTGTGCCGATTTATGTATCGTCACACACGGGTGCTAATTAGTCTCAAAACACGCGCATGCCGGAGTTAAGAGCTGTGTGCGTCCGCGTGCTTACAATTGCTCAACATGCACTAAAGATGTCGGGGGTATTTGAGGTGGTAAACCATTACTGTTTTATTATAATCTTACAGGTGGTACCTCTAAACTATCCCGTGTGGTAGGAGTGCCTTATTTAAGTTTGTTTAGAAGTAATCTGCACTGCTTGCTAAACATGTAGCTTTCTGTTTAAGTTACATGTTAAACTCTTGTAATTTAGTTTGTATTGATTAAATGCTGCGTTTGGTTTTGAAGGGATAAAATTAATGCTATAAGGAACGTCATTCAGTTGCTCATGTTCAATTCAGTTGTCAAAATGTTGAATAAAGTTAAGGTATAAAACGTTTGAGTTATGACAACTTTTTTTCTTTTTTTTAAAGGTTCAAGGTCTTAAAATTGTAACAAAATCAGAGAGATTTTATTTTGGGATTTTTATAAATATGATTATATAAATTGGGATATGATACTTACAGACCTTTAATACTATCAAATTGGCACCTAGGCATCGTATTGTGTGGTGGCTGGAGATTCCCATTTCTAGAAGCTCTGATCGTTCCTTCCTCTCACTCTGATCGTTCCTTCCGCCGACATCACTCCAGTACATAAATAATTATGAATGAATTAATAAATACTTCATTATCATTCAAAAACATGCAGTGGAATTGCACATTCAGAATGAAATTACGTTGTAGTTGACTCACTGTCTAGACCTAGTACTGACATAGAAGGAAAAACAACATATAGGACGACATACGTTGTACAGTAATGTACAGTATTTCAGAATGATTGAGTAAATCACAGTAAATAAGTTACAGAATGATGAATCATATACATTATTGCACAACTCAACTATGAGTTTAGTTGGTTCTGCTTCCCAAAATATAAACAAACTAGTTGTGTCATTTTAACCACCCTAGCAGTTACTAAGGATGAATGAATGAATGTTGTATGTTCATGTTAATCAATATGGTCTTTGTTTGTCTCCCCGAGCTTCATACAGTATGTGACTGTTTACACGCTCTGCATGAATGAGGAAACCTACTTTTTAGGATCACAAGCATCCGAGTCGATGTCCGTAGTCTCAACCAGATGATGTGAGCCTTTCTGGCAAGGTTTAAAAAAAAAAAAAACGCATTCAAATTAGGGATTATATGGAGGCTTGTTAAATATAAAAAAAAAAATTTATCAATCAGTAATGGAATCAGTAGTACTGCGAAGACTTGGATTTGCACCCAGGTGTGAAGTGGTGTGTGACTGGTGTACTGCGAGACAATGATGTCCTATCTAGAGTGTTTTCTTGGCTTTCCATTTAAATATATTGCTTGTGTCCTCTGCATGCCCTGATGTTATTTGGGTATGAATATGAAAATGATTGAAAAAATTGTTAACATTTCATGTGTGTAGTATATGAAGAACTAAGTGGGTTGAGGTTCAGAGTTAAATGTAAAAATGACTGACTACATTTGAGATTTTGTCAGAATGACCAAGCCTTGCTCTCTGCAGCAGTGTTTCCCATGCATCGATTTATTTTTGGAAGCTCACCAGAATATTAGCACTGACCGCCAAATATTGATTGTCTGTATTTTTTTTTACTATCCAAAATGGTGCGGGCGAAATATTATTTCATTGTAGAACTCGGGCGCAGCACATTGATTCTCTCAGGCTCTCCTTGCCTCGCTCTTTCTCATAAACCCATTCCTAAATAGCCTCTCCTCTCCATGCATACTCGCAAATCAAAACTGCTCTCGTTAGTGAATGTAACCCTGATCATGTCGAATCATCCTGCAGTTCATGAATGATTAGTTCTGTGTACAGATTTGTCCAAAACCAATGTATTCAACTTAACTCTGATAAGTTGGTCAATGTTGTCAGTCTCAGGTACCCAGCTTTTCTAATAAGTTATTATGGAGCATTTACTGAGCCTTGATGATCAGGATAAGTAAGGCTACTTATGGGCTACATAACTGCCAATCAATATCACCAGCTCTTGCAAGTGGATTACCTTAATAATTCTGGATGTTGAATTTATGCTCCAGATGAATTCATTTAAAACAGAGTTAAAGAATAACAGGAAAGCAGAACACTACGGACAGTAAATTGTTTTGATTATTTATTTCGATATGTGTTGTTGTTGTTTGGTTGTTTAAATTAAAGACATTAAATATTTGCACCTGGTCATTCAGTACGCTTACGTCGTCGTCTGACTTCATTTTATTGCCGCATAATAATGCTGAAACTAGACATGACCAACTAAAGCAACATCATGTGCTTCCATTTTTACCCTGCTCCAATCTTTATGCTCCACAGCAAACTAAAGCATTTTTAAAAAAATTACTTTTTGTTCTTCTGTAACAGGTTTTTTTTTTTCTTATAGCCACACAGCTGTTTAGTCCAAAGCCTGAATTCTCTGATTTTATTTCAAGCAGTTATGTTTCTTACAGATTAAATAGTGAAGTATTAAAAACTACTAAAGGTATTTAATAAACATAGAACTTCTTGCCAATCATCTCCTCCACACTCGTCCAATCGTGCATAAACTCAAAAGTAGAAGAAACGATAATCACATAAAACTAGAGTATATTTGTGGAAGATCCTGGGGGTTTGCATTTTCTGCAAAAGTTGTGGTATATCTTTGAGGAATTTATCAATATTTGATCGTATAACATTTATAAATTGACCTAAATCATTAAAAAAAAAAAAAAAAGTCTGAATTGATTGTCAATAAAAAACTGACCTATCAGTTAAACGAATCAAATCAACCAACAAAAGATCGATTAAACTAAATCCACAATTAAATCTCACTACTTTAAACGGCATGATGCATTGTATGTTAATTCTCAAACCAGTAATGGGTTTGATTAATTAATACTATTTTAAATTTTAGAATGTCAATTTGCCTGGAAATTTCTGCCCATTTTTCAGGTTTAGATCCGTCTAGCCTGCTCTCTATAGCTGTGGAATGTTAATCCAGTTTTCACAACTTAACTACACAGAACATCATTGATATAATCAAAAGCCTTACAAGGAGTTTATGAATTTAGTGTAATCCAAATGCTAAAAAATTAAAAACATGTATAGAAACTTGTTTTTTTTTAATGGCCTGATTAATGAACCTTGTTATAGTGACTCCGGTAAATACCAAACCTCGGTTTACTGATTTATAGCCCCTTCGAACTGGTTGCACTTTAACCAATACAGGTGTGAGCGCGAGAATACAGTACATTTTGCCGTATGACTTTCCAGCTTTCGAGAGTAAATATCACCTGATGAACAGGAAAAGTAGACGTGGCACTGATCAGGAACATGGGATAATAGCCCTGTGAACACGCGCGCACACACACACACGTACAATCATGTGCTTGTGTTCTTCCTGCTGCTTTCCCCTTTTAAGACTGAGCTCAGCAGCATGCACGGAAACCTGCTCACTGTTTCTGTTTCTACGCGCGTGCGCACACACACACACACACACACACACAGAGTGCACTTCATGTCATCGACCGCAAGTTGATGGAGGGCACCCAGAGAGTCTAAGCGATGAGAATGAACAAACAAGGAACGACAGCAGTGACGGAGAAAAGGGGAAACCGATTTAATGACAATGTCCATTGCTATAGAGACGTCTGTCTTCTCTTGCGCTTTCACAGACACGTCATCTAACAAACGCACCGAGATCAAAAAGACATAGCGGACCAGAGTGTGCATGTTTATTTCCTCCATTTTGTGCCCCATCGTTTCTGTATCGCTTTAAAACGTCTAATCATTTAGCTATAATGGTTCAGAGTGTGTTCTGATTGGGTCAGTACACTATATGTCTGCACAGCTGTCTTTTATTTTGATTGCATTTCCATGTATTCCACTGTGAGTCTCATTGCTGATTCTGAATCAGAGTGAAGCATACAGTATTGTTTTGTTTTTAGTTTGCTGTTTGACTTGGCTTGGTTTCACACCGCACATAACTAAGTCAGCCCAATGGAGGAAAAAAGTGCCTAAGGGTTGTTTGAGACTGTAGCGTTACCTAATACATATTTTCATTCATTCGTCAGAGGTGCCTCAACAGATCAGGGTAAAGAAGCCAAGTGCATGTAGAAATCACACAAAAACATATCTCCTGAACATGAATCTAGAAGCAAATAAATGACAAATGATCTATTTGTAGAAAGAACTGCTGTAAAGGTCCCATATTTTACAGCAGTATTCCCCATGCGAAATACCTCTCAGATTGTTTATCTGTTTATTGTTTAGTCAGTGTTTATGGAAATAAGCTACACCCCTCCAGAGAGCAAAAGACCTGTGCAACAAGTCAGGGGAGGATCTTTTTGTATGAGGTCACTCACTCACTCACTCACTTGTCGTCTATACCGCGTTATCCTGTATTCAGTGTCGCGGAGACTTGGGGTACGAGGAGGAGGAGGACACCCTGGACCGGGTACCAATCCATCACAGGACACGCACACATACACAGACTCTTTCACACACTGCGGACAATTTGGAAACACCAATTAGCCTAATCTGCATGTATTTGGACTGTGGAAGGAAACCGGAGAACCCGGATGAAACCCACCAAGCACGGGGAGAACATGCAAACTCCATGCACACAGAAGTGGGAAGGTGCAAGGTGACCGTGCTAACCGCTAAGCCACCGTGCTGCCTAAGGGGTCACAAAAGGGGGGAAATGTAATTGACTTATTTAAACCCTGGCCAGTACAAAAGACGAGAGATTTATTTATTTTTACTCACATTTATTTGTACACCCGTTTGAATGTGCTGAATGAATATCGCACTTTTGTATCATTTGTCCCTTATACGTAAAACAGTTTGTGAATTACATTACATCAAATTTTTATTCATATTTTTTTTTTCTGTTGTTCAAAAGCAGTTCTACATACTTGCTTTGTGGTGAAACTATTCTGAAGTCTCATCAAATGAGATTAAACACTGGCTCTGTGAGGGGGGGGGAAAGGTCATGTGTTTAGTTTTTAACACGAAGAGGATGTTTCGAAAGGAAGGAAACTCCTCTAAGGTAGAGAAACTGCTTTAGTATGGACAGCAGCTCGTCCTGTATTGTGCTTTTTTTTCAAGGAGAAAAAGGTTCCTCTGGGTTTCCTTGTATGGACAAAGGTTTTAGGTGTGTTCTGTGACGGAGCATCTGAATAAGAGCAGGCATGCATCAGCTCAGAGTTCAGAATGAACGTTAAGCAAATAGTAAAAGTCATACGTCAAGTTGTTTCTCAGGTACCAAAGATATTCCAGCTCTGCTGATATTCAGCACAATAGCACAACCTTGACACAACCTATGGTATTGCACACGATCATACAAACACCATTTATCATGAAGCAGGTTATGATGTGTATGGTCATGTGCAATATCACACTCAGGTCTGTGCTGTTGTGCTGAATATCAGCACTGCTGCAATATCTTTGGTACTTGAGGTTATAGCTAGAGTACCAAAGATATTGCAGCACAACAGCACAGCCTTGAGTGTGATTTTACACACTACCATACACTCACTCACTCTGACTCACTCATCGTCTATACCGCTATTCAGAGTCACAGGGGCTTGGATCCTATCCCAGGAGGCCAATCCATCGCAGGGCACACACACTCACTCACACACACTCATTCACACACTATGGGCAATTTGGGAATGCTAATCTAACCCTAATCTGCATGTCTTTGGACTGTTGGAGGAAACCGGAGTACCCGGAGGAAACCCAACAAGCACGGGGAGAACTTGCCAACTCCATGCACACAGAGACGGGAATCGAACCCAGACTACACCATCGTGCCACCCACTATCGTACAAACACCAATTATTATGAACACATTGTGTGTTGTGATTTTGTATTGTTTTATTTTTGCACACCTGGCAGAGCAAAACCACAACAGGTGGAACTGGTGACTGATGGTTAGTGACCAACAGTGTAATTAACATGAGAGAATGTTTTTAATTCTTACCAGTATTGTGTAGCTATGACATAAAAATGTGAGGAGAATAAACTATGGAGATGGTGGACACTCGTGGAAAAACAAGTTTTCTCAAACAAGCGCTGTTAAACTCTATGGGTTGTGCAGGTTTAGAGCTCTGGTGTTTGAATAATGTAGTTACATTACATGCATAATTAATAGAATGACATTGATGCACATTCACTGTTATTTTTTTTTTTTATGCATTCCAGTTCATCATGTCATGGTGTTTATCCTCACCATATTATCTTGACGTTTGATTTGGACTGTATTTCTGAGTCATTTTGTCCTTTTTTTTTTTTTGCATAGACTTTGCTCTCTTGTTAGACTGTATCACAGCTCCACTGTGCGGGAAGTTTTCCGCGTTAACCGTTAACCCAGCAGTCGACAGTACGGTCCAGAATGGTTCACTCATAAACCAAAGTCTTATCTGGCGTAAGAAGAATCTCAACACATTTCCCAGAACACAAGAGCTCATCGATATGGTTTTCCTTTGTGCAGAAGGAAGCATGACATGACTCAGCAAACTGATTCATGCCAGCTGATGACTTTCAGTTCGTTTTGCGTGTGGTTGTTTGCACGCTGATTTATAGAGACTGAAAGGAAATCTGTGCTGACTAATTATTCACAGGCCTTTATTGAATCCAGAGGTTTATTACAGCAGTGCAGATAAGTGCTAAAACCCTGCCCTGGGCGTCTGTTCGATTACATTGATTACAGCAGCTGTATGCAGGCACCACGCTGGCACCGTTTCTTTTTTTTTTTTTTTTTTTAGGTGACAAAATCTATTTCTACGAGCTGTGTGAGTGCTGTTCACAGAGGAACTGAAAATTGTGTAGGAAGGTTTATTTTAACATACCATAAGCGTCGGGCCATATTATTTCTATAAACTTGCTTTATTGTCATGTTTCATGCCTGTATCTTGGCTTTTAGTTGTAATTATAATAATAATAATAATAATAATAATAAAAATATTCATCCATTCATTTCCTATACTGCTTATCCTGTATACAGGGTCTCAGAGAGCCTGGAGCAGATTAAAGGCCTTGCTCAATGGCTCAACAGGGGCAACTTGCCAGTGCTGGGCCTCGAACCCCCGACCTTCCGATCAGTAACTCAGTAACCCACAGTCCTCACTGATTGAGCCACCACTGCCACTACTAATTCAAAATTAGATATTTTATTTGGTTTCTATTCAATTTGTTTTATAAATTTTTTTCATTAATTTTTTGCCTTTTTTTGACAGAGAGAGAGATGAATATATCTGGCAAGGTCATCATACAGTCTGATTACAGTTTGATTAGCTAGAGATCATGTGCATTCAATCGTTCTTATGCTACAGTAAGACAGTGCAGCTTCAAAACAACACCCTGATTGTATCGACCTTCACTCATGCTAAGGCTAATGCTAAGTACTGTAGGAGCTAGTGTTCTTTGTGCCAAAGCTTGCCTTGATCAATGAGCACCTTCGTTAAGACTATGGATTTTATATTTTTGTTTATTTGTTAACGTATGTTACGACAAGGAATTACATTTCTTTTTTATTTAATGTGAACTGAACTTGTATAAGTTTGTAAACGGATGCAAACCGTACAGAATTTTCTGAACAAATAAGGAATGAAAACACCTTTCTTTCTTTAAAAAAAAAAAAAAAAAAAGAACAACACATATCTATGTCTAGGTATATAAGCTGGTTTCTGGTGATCCCCATCCCTATTAAACTGAGCTTCCAGTTTCGCCCTTCGTTTATTGACCACGCCCAAGTCATAAATGAATGACATAATTCTGAGAGTCGCACTTAGAATGGAATTATGAATTATATCTTAAATACAGTTGTTCATCTGTCTTTTCAAGTCTGTACAATTTGACAACCTGAAGTGATATTGAAACCTTTTGTTACTCCTCCTTTGATTTGAATCACCTGAATTAATGAAGGTAATCATGCAGAACTACTGTAGATAAAGCTAAACTGTATTCACTCGGATCACCAGCTGCCCGTCTCGTGATGCTTCTGCAGTTCAAGGTGCTCCATTGTTAGAGGAGGGTTGGGAGTCTGTGTGGTTCAGCACTTCCTGTTCAAATTTTCTATAGAGGAAGGAGAAAGACACTGAGAGTCAGCAGTTCACACTCTCGCTCTCGCTTGTAAAACAATTGAAAATGAAAACGCTGAGATGTGGCATGTTTTAAGTCTTATGTATAGTATTGTGCCCACATTCCATAGCTCATCTATTTTTCTCTTACTCTTTTGGAGCAGGTAGATATAAAACTCTTTTATTTTTTCATTTCACACTCAGTCACGCACACATTAAGATTTAATTCAGTCACCTTTAGCTTTGATTACAGCACACAAAGTGGTGGTGAGTTCATGTTCAAGCTCATGCTCCCAGAATCACCCTTTCACAGTTTGAGTCCTGGAATGTTCCCGTGCCATCAGGGAAGAAAAACTCCATAGCTGTGATAACCTGCTTATTCAGTACATTCAGGTCGTCAGCTGATTTAATTCTTTTTTACCACATAATGTTGATGAGTCTAGACCTGACCAACTGAAGCAGATCATAACCCCGCCTCCAGAGGCTTGTACAGTGGGCGCAATGCATGATGGGTGCATCGCGTCATGTGCTTCCCTTCTTACCCTGACTCTGGAATAGAGTGAATCTGACCTTATCCAAACACACGACCCTTTTCCATTGTTCCAAAGTTTAATCTTTATGCTCTCTAGGCAATTGAAGCCTTTATTTTCTGGTTTTCCTCAGGCCACACAGCTGTTTAGTCTCAATCCTGTAGTTTCTTGTCACACTGGTGTGCATGTGAAAATGAAAATGCTCTTATTTTTATTATTAAACTTAGTAATAGTTTTTACTCTTTCGTTTTTTTAAACTATGCAATTACACCATGTGTTTAAATGATCTCCATTCATTTGAGATGGTGGTTGGATCTTTCCAGGTTTTGATAATGTATTAAAGGGTTCTTAACCCTGTCTCAGTAACTTCAAATCTCCTTAGTTGTTTTCTTTGCCTGATGCAGCCCAATAATAAGACCCTTCTTATAATAACGGCAACAAATTTATTTGTCCAGACAATGTAATATTGCATTATGTCCTTAAACATAAATTCACCCCTGAAGTCATAACATGGCTTTCAGAAGCAGTCAGATTTAAAGGCAATAAAAGATCATTGATATTTTTTTCCGTATTGTACACAGCGTTCTGTCAGCTGCAGTGTTCCTGATGATGCTGCGATTTATTTCAAGCAGTAATGTTCACAGGTGCTGTGTATCTCCTGGAGGATGTAGCTCGAGAAAGAGAGAGACAAATTTAGCTGTGATCTTCCAGTGCTTCATTACTCCAGGCCTGGAGATGATAACAGCTCCGTCACTGGGGAGTGTAATGGAATAATCCTGACGTTGTGTGTTTGTGTATGTGTGTGCGGTGTGGTAAGGGGTGCCGTTATGTTGCTTTACACACTATGGTTATGTACGGATCCTGTTCCTCCCTCATAGTGTCCTCGTGAGTATAAATGGAGCCGTGGTATGGAGTTGCAGCAGAGGGAACAGAGGAAGGAGAGCATGTCCGTCTCGGCTGATTTCCCAGATTGGATCAGTGATCCATCATCTCCTGCGTGTGACTCAGAGAGCGCTCATGCAGGGTTTCATTAATTAATTTTTTTATCATACAGAACCTTTTTTTTGTTATAACACATTAGTTATCCAAATCCAAACGTGTGTCTTTCTACAGAGTATGAAGGTTGTAGGAGGGTAATTCCATCCAAAGGTCAACCTTACCATGGGGGGAAAAAGAAGACGTACAAGTAGCTCATAGGGTTTTCCCAGACCTGGCTGCTAGACTAAAAATACTAGGCAACTACATTTGTTTATGTTGATTAATTACAATTACTTGTAGAGTAAACCGCAAATTCCAGTGCACAAGAATGAGAGAGAAGAATAAACCAGTAAAAAAAAAAAAAATCTCAGCAATAATTTACAGTTTTTATTAATTTCATGTAAAGATCCTTAT
Source organism: Clarias laeviceps (assembly GCA_030014305.1). Lineage (NCBI taxonomy): Eukaryota > Metazoa > Chordata > Actinopteri > Siluriformes > Clariidae > Clarias > Clarias laeviceps. The sequence continues at coordinate 25,577,036 of JAQMYJ010000036.1, read as the reverse complement.
TTCAACACGTCACATCCACACTGTAACTCCAGTTTATCCTCAATAATTTATTCCAAAAATTCTAAAACATTTTCTTTGACAAATGATTCTTTGAATTTTGAGTCTTTGTTTGTTTTTAAACCCATGAGATTAATTCTAATCTTTATTCCCTGTAGCTCTGAGAGGGAAATCTCAGGGTTTATATTAATATACTGTAATTTTATATCACTACCGTAGTAACCGTGTGCATGGGGAGTTGTGTAGCACTTTAAATAAACATTTAAACGCTTCTATCTGATCTGATTGCTGATTTTCGTTGAACATTTTGGTCGCCAGTGTCGGAGCATTGTAACAGTCAGAGAGAAAAGAAAAGTTTTAACAGCACCAGAAAGTCATTATCGACGGCTTTGTGGTTTCTCACAACGCTGCGTTTTTATACCTAATTAAGAGACTTCATTTGATTATTTCTTTTTTCTCTTTAAAAGTTCTTTGGGTGTCAATATGTAGTTCAGTAGTATGTAGTTTTTAAACTAGAAAATTGTTGCTATTATCTGTAAAACTTTTAGAGACAGTGGCTGTTAAAATAACTTCATAATTGTAACATGTGGCTGATACACTCCGTTCCTATGCACTCCGTGTGGGACACTGCGTAGGGTTTACAAGCCTACCCTCAATAAGGAGGTGTACAGTATCTCATTTAATACCACAACATGCAACCTTCTGTTCCCAATCCACACCATGCTGTCCTTTTTCCACTTGTCTTTTAGTCACATCTGAGCTCTGCCTCCAAAAGAGTCATTTAACAGAGCTATTTCTGCCGTGACAAGCACACCGAAATCAGCCGAGAGAAGTGAAATGGAATCGACACTGATGGAGAGAGTGAGAATGGGAGTGTGAGAGAGAGAGAGAGAGAGAGATTTTCACTAGAGGCTGTGACCTGCCCCAAGCTCAATAATTGATGGCTTGGTGGATGGTAGACACAGAGACTGACCTTGAAATGCGTCCAGGCCGAGCTGTGGCAGAGCGGTGCTGCCGAGCTGGACCCGATTTCGGACTTTCCCATTTCTTAAAGGAGATCTGCATTCGTTTCCTCACAGAAAGGGAAAATTAGTAAGAAAAGGAATAAATCTGTAGCAGTGACTTCCACACATTGCTGCAGTTATGTGAAGAAAAGAGGTTCATTTTCAAGTCGGTACATCCCTTTTAACCTGGAATGCTTTATGAAATAAATAAGCTCAAGACCGACTCAAATCTTTGCCCCGGAATATTTTTTTTTGTATTTCATTCGTTCATTTATTGATTGATTGATTAATTAATAGTTTGTTTATTAAATTTGTTTTTGTTTATTTTAGTGTAATAAACATGCATAATTTTTTATAGTTTTTAGAACATCGTTTTTCGTTCATTAAATACTTTTTAACATCTTTTGATTGCTTGTAATATTTTGTGATTGATTGAAAATGTTTTTTTTTTTTTATATAGGTCAGGGTTAGCTCAGTGGTTTAGGCTTTGAACTACGGTTCAGAAGGTCCCGGGTTCAAATCCCACAACCACCAAGTTGTCCCTGTTGGGCCCTTGAGCAAAGCCCTTCACCCTCAACTGCTCAGGTGTATAATGAGATAAAAATGTAATTCGCTCTGAATAAGGGCGTCTGCCAAATGCCTAAATGTAAATGTTATAATTGAAAAGTTCTTTATGACTACGTTCACATTACCAGCCTGAAGTGACTCATATTTAATTTTTTTTTTTTTTATCCCTAATGTTACGCATATCTATTTTTTTAGGGCAGTCTGTACACACAAAACTGATATTTTTCAGATTTGATCCGAGTTACTTTCGTATGCGGTCCTAGATCAGATACATATCCGATCATGTGACTTAAATGACAGCGGGCTGATCAGAATTCTTTGACTTTTTTTTTTTCTTTTTGCCTTTGCACGTGTGTGAAATGCTTGTTGATGTCAGTCATCACCAGCAGCACAGGGATTTCATAGCAGTCCTAGCAATAGGTGCTAAAAGAGCTAAAGTGAGGCATCTGGCTTTCTTCCTCCTCAACAAATACAGCCGACTAACCGCTCACTGTCCTTCAGAGTAAAATCCCAAGCATGCTGTTTTTGCTGAAATCACATGCATTGTTGGAAATGAATGAGCAGTCACACAAACTCATGATGTGTTTTAACCCAGTGATAAAAGTCACTTATTTTATGAATGTGACTTGTTGTGACATACAAATCCCATCCAAACAAATTAAATAATCATAATTGAGCAATGTGGCGTGTAATGTGAACGTAGCCTATGATGGTGTGTTCCTCTTCGTCTTTTTTCTTCTTCTTCTCATTATTATTATTTAACTTATTATTACTGAGTAACTAAGTAGATTTTAATCAGGTAATTGATATAGTATCACTGGACTTGTTCATTATTGTCTCCACACACATGATTCAAACCACAGACTCGACTCTGGTCCAGACACACCAGTCCTAATAATGAGCTGGAATTTAATTTCTAGTGAACTCTTATGGATTGTGCTTTTCCATGAGGTCAGTCCTGTGGGGAATATTTTTGCGGGTTCAATGGGGCCTTTACTGATGTCTGATTGCTTTGTGCTAATTGAAAAAAAGCACTCACTCTCAAAACGAGTTCTGTTCAGCGCTTTCAATTATTCTGACTTCAACTTATTGGTCGATGTCAGCAATTTGACGTTGTCAGCCTCGAGCCATAAATACAGCAGCTCCAGTTTTCTCTGTGTTGGGGTTGGAGTTTGTGGGTGGGGACTTCCTATGTGCGTTTCTATTTTGAGATATCTGGGTTTGGAATTGGGCAAAAGGATTCTCTTCACACAGTATGATGTAGAAACCTGAGGAAAACAATGGGCTGTTGTTTCTGGTCCATTTACTGTTTTCGGGAGTTTTTAAAGCATTTTATATGCGCAGGAGAGAATTCCTTTGTCTTGAATATCATTACTCAAAAAACAAGTGAGACAAATTTAGCTTTTTTTTTTTGGAGTATCATGATATTTTTATTTAAAACTAACAAGCATGCTGTCTCGTCTCATACACTAAACAGCAGCAGCAGAAGTACTAGCTTACAAAGAGCATGGAGTTTGCAAGGGGAAGCCTAACTGCCATGAAGCACACTTACTTAATAGTCCAGAGAGTTAAGCTAATCAAGAGGAAGTGTATTGGCACATGCGGCTTGGCCATGAAAAATACGTTGGCTGTTTTTAGTCCTGCATCAAGCAAAGAAAACAACTAAGGTGATTGCTGAAATTACTGGAATGGGGTTAAGAACTGCCCAATTCATTAATAAGTTTAAGTTCACATTACCAGCGCAATTTTTTCTAGTCATTTTTGTGTATGGTTCTAGATCAGACACGTATCGATACGCCTTCATGGGAATGTAATGAGAACGGGCTGATCGAAATTCATGCGACATTATGCATGCAAAATCCCAAACACGGTTTTTGCTAAAATTGCATCCATTGAATGACATGTTTTAGTGAATGTAGCTTAAACCCTAGAAGGATAGTGCTGAACTTCCAACTTCTCAGGACATTAATGACCACGTGACTCCAGCCAACCGGATCTTTTTTCGAACTGCTCGCTCACGCACCGTTGGGGGCAGCGTAACACACTCTGAGGACAGCGCTATAACGTGAGCTCACAGACGCCCCTGATTGGCTGTAGATTAATGTGGGAGCACGAAGTACCTCTCATCCCTCCCCTCTGAGAGAGCTCGGCCAATCAGCTCTCTAGACCTCCGGCTGTGAGAGGTTACAGCATCACCCGGGAATCGAACCAGCGATCTCCGGATGATAGGGCGAGCACTTTACCACTGCACCACTCGGAGGCAGACTGATAATTTTTTTTTAAAGTTGGACATGACCCACAGGATTAGGATTAAAGACCTCAATGACTATAACAAAATCACTTGGTCGGCTTACGTTTGCTAGGGAGCGTGAAGATTGAACATGGAAGCAATGTAAAAAGGTCATGTTGTCTGATTAGTCAAGATTGACCGTATTCTAGGGTGTTTCTTGGAGCCAGTGTTGTGATCTGGGGTGGCTTAAGTTGGTCATGTCTAGGCTCAACAATGTTATATGGCAATAAAATTAAGTCAGCTGACGACCTGAATGTAATAAACGACCAGGTTGACCACCATGTTTTGCACTATAGTCAACACTGAGGGAGTCGAATGAAATATTAGAGTGCGTGCCTTTTTGTGGCCGGGCATTGAACATTATTGCTCAATATTATCACACTATCCAGAGTTCCCAGCCCATCCATTGCTAAACTAAGGTTAGCTACCATAAACTTTATAAACTGTAACCATATGTGCACTTTAATGTTCACCATGGCTGCTTTAATACCAGTCTGAAATACAGGTTTAAATGCTGTGAAGTAACCAGAAACTCATTTCGGATGGATGAGGCAATACAATACAAAATATATATAAAATTTTTTTTGTTTGTTTGTTTTTTTTTGTTTAAATAAATTGCTAAGCGTGACATAGTCGTGCATTTAATTTGTCTATCAGACAGCAGTAGGAGTGGTGATGATGACGCATGTTTGTATTTGTCCATTTGTTTCTATCATCTCATGTCTCGTTGGTGCAGCGAGGCTACTGTAGCTGATGCGTTACATCTCCAGGATTTAAGGTTTGATCCCATACACAGTTTTCACATGATCTCAGGGTTTCCTGCAGGAACGTCCGTTTCCTCCCAACTCCCCGAAGCACTCTGGTAGATCCACTGATCCCTCTCATTTCTTCCTAAATGAGTATTAATGAGTGTGTGGCGTGACTACAAGTCATGCTAAGGTAGACTGCTGGTCGCAATAATTATCCCTGCATTTTAAAATGGTTAAAGCTTTTAGAAATCCCCTCCCTCTACTATTTAGTTCAGGCATTGTCGATCGGTTGAATAGACATCCAGCAAAACAATAGTGGAAATGTCACCACATGTGGCTTATAGATCTGCTTTATACATCCGTTCCTTGCTTTAAATAGCCTTGTTAATGCCTGTCTGGCTCAGTGTGTTGCTCTTTACAAGCTCTTTTTTGTAGACTTGGAATTGGTTTCTGCACTGACTAGGAAACATTTATAATTAGGCAAACTTTCTCGCTCTTTCTATCTTAATTGTATACGGATATGAAATCCAACCGAGACAGAATGCAGTCGGAATACTTATGTGTCTAGGCTTACCGCTATGTTATGTCTCTTGTCTTCTCAGCAGCGTGTGTATGGATTAATTAAACCCAGTCTGACAGGAACCATTAATCTACTTATTTCCAGCTTGAATATCAATGTTCTGTCATAATGATATGATGAGTGTCAACTTCTACCTGAATGCTCTGTGCACTACTTTCTGCACTGACATGATTTACACACACACACACCTATACCACTACATGGTGCAAGTGATATTCATATTCAAAAAAAATTTTTATTGTTTGATTGATTGTTAAATGATGCGATAAAACAATCTACTAGTAAAAATTACATATAAGCCAAACCAAACTAAAACACAATTTTCCGAATAGTCAGTGTAGCTCTGAGTTACAGCAGAGATTCTGGACAATTAGGGAACCTCAAATTGACAACAGTTTTTGCTTTACTTTTCCTAAAATTTAACCAGACATTGGCTACAAAATGTTTTAAATATCTCTTGCGACTTAATATGCACTATTTGCAGTTTTCACGCCCAATACCAATTTAGCTTGATTCAGATTTTTGTTTTTACTTAATTAAAATTTTTTAATAATTATGACTTTTTAAATAGCATGTACATTGTCTCAGGACTTGGGTGGACTTTTTATTCGATTCAAGTTTGTGTATTGCGAATATTCAATTCAGTTTGACTCATTGTTATTGAGTTTAATGTTTATTTTCATTTAAATTTATTATTTTATTTATTTATTTTTTTTTTCCCCCCCCGATTTTCTCCCTAATTTTAGTATTGTTCAGTTCCTCCACTTCGTCACTAGGGGGCTTCACATTAAGGCTACTACTACCACTCAGTCAGGAGACTATCACATGTTTCCTCCGAACCATGTGACGCCAGCCGACCGTATCTTTTCGAACTGCTCGCTCACGCACCGTTGGGGGCGGCGTAACGCACTCGAAGGGCAGCGCTATCCACTCCTTCCGCTTGCGTGAGCTCACAGGCCAATTAGCTCTCTCTAGACCTCCGGCTGCGAGAGATTACAGCATCACCCGGGAATCAAACTCGCGATCTCCGGATGATAGGGCGAGCACTTTACCACAGCAGCTATATTTCTTACAGTTTGTAAAGTATTATTGCACCAGCCACCCATAAACTCAAAATCAGGAGTAGGCACAATACTCTTGCAAAACACAGAAGATGAAGGCAGTTTGCATTTTCTGCTAATACTTTGACTCATTTTTAAGGAATTTGTAAATTTTAAAGAATTTAACATCTGAAGGTTTATAATCTCGTCTCATCGTCTGTACCGCTTTATCCTGTATACAGGGTCTCAAGGGGCCTGGAGCCTATCCTAGGGCACATACACACTCACACCCCAATCAATTAGCCTAATCTGCATGTATTTGGACTTTTGGAGGAAACTGGAATACACTGAGGAAACCCACCAAGCACAGGGAGAACATCCAAACTCCATGCACACAGACACAAGCTGGAAACGAACCCAGACCCTGGAGATGCAAGGCAACAGTGCTAACCACTAAGCCACCATGTAGTGTATATATGTGTGTGTATATGCAGTATAAAAAAAAAAAAACCTGCGAGTCAAAAACTGATTCATTGATTGAGTTGCATAATCTATTAAATCACACAGCCCCACTGGATCTTTTTTTGTACAAATACAATTGAACAAGTGCCATCACATGCTTTCTCTGAGTCTGACAATCTCTGACCTGCTGCACATGCACAAAAGCACTCATGATTGGCTAGTGCCTTTATGATTGACGTGAGGGTGCGCCCTTCACCCCTTAAGGCATAGCTAAGTTCCTTTCTTTGTACAAATGGCTTAAGCCTAATTCGAATTCTCAATCTCTCGACAACAGTGAATGCTTTCCTTGTACGCTGCTTGGAAGGATTAGCATAGAATCGGTTGTATTCCATCGACCGTTCAGGCTAAAAACTGATTCCGGTCGTCCACTGATTGGTCAGTTTATCAAGGCTAAGTGTTCTGGTCAAGGACCATATAAAAGACATTTTCAGCACCTATAAACTGTCTAGGGCTGACATCAAATCATTGCATTTTCTATATTTGTGTGCACTACATTGTTGGTGGCAATAAAGGTTCTTACACTGTATATAGTGCACTAAATGGAGCCATCCAGACTCGTTACCTAGCTTTGCATTGATTAGGAATGACTCCATGCTAGCACGTCATCGTAAGGCCGCACAGGATGTTTATAGCAGTTCGTAGCCGAATCGTAGCGAGCAGAACTGTAACAATTCTTGACTATAATAGACAATGAACAACTATTGTAGGAATTTGCTGTATTCATATGTCGTTTGCCACCCCATTATGAACCACCTACAAATAATTTGCACACTGCTGCAATGTTTGTTTTTTTTTGTTTTGTTTTTTGTTTTTTTCCTTCTAATTTAATTTTATTATTTTCAAGGTGTACCAAACATTGGCAAACGTCCTGAAAACCCCCAAGAATTTCCTGCCTCCTTTTGACCAGATTGGTTCAGGATCAAACTGCGGAATGTCAAATTATAAAATGGAATTTTCCTTTACACAAGCTAACGTCCTTTGAAATTTGCCTTTAAATGGCGCACCTACCTTTCACAGTCACTAGCTCATCATTATGTTGTCAGCATGTGAACATGCAGATGGTTATCAACAGGAATTTGTCACGAGTCAGATATGCGCGCCTGCCACGTCATAACTTTTGTTCACCTGTGTTTGGCCAGTGATTGTAGGGTCACATTATGTCCTGATGAGTGAAGTGCAATAAACAGGAAGCTATGGCATGCGTCCCAGTGCTGCGACGAGTCGACTTCCAGAGGAAAATGCCTCTCGAAAAAACTACGTCTTTGTTCTCTGCATCATTCGATTTCGCCACAAGTAACCAACCGACGTCGATCAAACTGCTTTTGTATTCAAGTATGGAAAGCATGAACCTGGGTGGGCTGCCACATACGGAGCACAATAGCTTATTTATTGATTCAGGTTTTCAAAGTGATGTTTTCATTCTTCTCAGCTGAGATATTTTTGTTAAAAGATAACGATGGAATAAAATGCACAGGAAAGTCCCTCGGCAGTGATGCATGTTTTATTTAGAGACGTGTTTGATGGCTAGAACAAAATAAATGAGAAAAATTGGTCTTTTTTTTTTTTTTTCTTTGCAAACAAATCAGAAATAAGTTAACTGTTGTAACTGTCATATTAAGCAAACTTCTTAAATATGGCAATATTGTGAAGTGATGTAATATTGATATTTGAACAGTCAGTGGATGGGAAAACTGTAAAAATGTGACATTTATAGTATTGTACATTGTAAAACAACACTGAAGGCATCCAAAATACAAAATAATCTCATTTGAACAGTTGATACTGAGATGTTTCTGCTACTTCTGCTCTGTAAAGACTTCATAACGCCTTTAATCTGAGGTGCTGTTTGCTAGTTGGTGATTTCTGAGGCTGGCGTCTCTAAATGAGCTTCTCCTCTGCAGTAGAGGTAAAGTTTTAGTCTTGCTTTCCTGGGAAGGTCTTCATGAGATCCGGTTTCATCATGGTGCTTGATGGGTTTTGCAAATGCACTTGACACAATACTGTTCTTGCAAGAACTGTTCCAGAACATCTAACCTTTCTGGCTTACAATAACAACTGACTGCTGCTGCTGCTGTTGTTGTTGTTATTTGATTACTTAATTTGTGTGTGTCTGTGTGGAAGCGATAATATCTGATATTTGCAGTCGCACTATAGTTAGGACAGGAATTTCCTACAGTCTACTTGAGCCTCCAATAACGAACTGGATTCCATATTAACTTGAAGACATCATGTGTCATATTGAACTTCCAGCCACAGTATGAGTGCAATACAATTCCTGCTATCTGAGTCTGGTTCCTCTCAAGGTTTCTTCCAATTTGCCATCTCTGAGAGTTTTTTTCCTTGCCAGCATCTCCCTTGGCGTGCTCATCAGGGACTATCTGATCATTTTGATTTATAAACATTTCCATAATTTTCTTTTCTAATAAAATTGAATTGAATTGAATTGAATTGATATCTCAGAAGAGGATTTTGTGACATAATTGTATCACAATATTGATATTATATGATCATATCACCCAGCCCTGCATCTTATCATTGAATTCACAAAAAAACTAGCAAGGGAGTGTGGTTAATAAGCTGCTCTTAGGAGGAAGGTATGAATGCCCAAACGGTCCAAACTGGCATATTTTAATTTAGAAGTCTGGATTTGATATTCTCAGATTTACATTAATATGCTCCCCAAATTTCTCCCTAATTTAGTTGTCTCCAGTTCCACCCGTCACTAGGGGGCGGCGTAACACACTCGGAGCACAGTGCTATCCCCTCCTTCTGCTTGCATGAGCTCACAGACTCTTATGATTGTCTGTAGAGCCGTGATTGATGTGAGAACTGAGAGAGCTTGGCCAATCAGCTCTCTCCAGGCCCGCGGCTGCGAGAGGCTGCAGCATCACCTGAGAATCGAACTAGCGATCTCCAGATGATAGGGCGAGCACTTTACCACTGCCACTCGGGCTCTTAATGTGCGTTTTTATCATAGTAATACATGCCTGTGGTTGAAATAAATAATTGAACTCAACAGCATAATCCATTTATAAAATTGCAGTTACTCACCATCAGCTCTGTCATTCACATGCAAGTGGGGGCTTGTTTTATTTCCTCTGAACCAACAGGATTCTCATGAGTACCACATTTCTTGCACAAATACCCTTGGTTTGCATTCAGTTAGGTAATTGAGGCTGCTTGTTTGTGCTTGAGCCTCTAATTTTTTAAGTTTTAGAAAGCATGAACAGCATGAGCCTTTAGACATGTGAATGACCTCACAATGGAAAAAGAGATGTTTCATTTGGTCTGTGTCCGTGTCAGTGTTATCTTGTGCAATATCTGAGTGAGATAATGTTGTGGTTTCGTCATAGAACAGTTTAATGGCTCTGATGAACGATAACACTGTGACATGGATCTGTTTTGCACATGCGAGTTTTCATTTGAACTATTTTTTGTGGATTATTCTCAGAAGATTAATCTCTTTAAACAAGTTTTTGAAACAGCAGTTTTATAAATATCCTCGTTTGGCTTGAGGGATGAGCATGTGTTAAGTGGATCAGATTAGCGGTGGATGGTTAATAGGATTTTCCAAATGATCTGCATTCATTCATGTCAGAGATCACCTCACTGTTTGGCCCACAGGTTTATTTTGTTATACTTGCTGAAACTTGAGAAAACTTGCTGAAGGTGTAAGAAAAAAAAAGAGAACAAAGATATTAGTCAGATGTGGGTGATAATAGCTGGAATCATTCATAGCAACCAAGATAGACAGAAACATAAACTGTAAGGGGAAAATGTGGTGTCTGAATATCCTAATATGTGATTAAATTTTTTTTTTGTCCTATTTTGTAATTTATAAAAATTAATACTTTGTAGTGTCTGGATTAGGAACAGATCATCAAAGCTCTCATATTTTATATATATTTTTGAACAATTTAGGATGGTATATGTCCCAGAGGTGCCCCAAAGTGTCTATTAACACTCCAGTTGAAATATACCTCACATAATGTTTTCTTTTTGTATCCAAAATTTCCTCGATTTCACTGCTTGGTCATAAAGGTGCCGATTCAGGGACTACCTGCCGGCAGAGTCCCATATTGTCATTGGTGGTCCTCTGTAGTATAATTTAATACTTTGAACAGTGTCACATGCCAGTCTGTAACAATGCGTAGAAGTTCTTGTTTGCTTTATTAAAAATGTTCCCTTGCTTACTTGTCTAACTAGATGATATTACTTACTTTTATTAATAGCAAGAAATTATCATGGACAAACACAAAATCTGTGGTATATCCTGACCAGGTACTAATCTTAAAGGGACAGTTCAGATTTTTTCAAGTCCGTTGTAAATCAAAATCGAAGTTTGGCGCCTGGAACGTGAGTACAATGTAAGTAATGTTAATCAGCTCCAAATTCCACAACCCTCATTCTGTACAATAATGCGTTGCAACGTTAATGAAGCTCTGCAGTCCCATCGAGCTAAATTAAGTTGGTATCTTTGAAAGTTACAGCGTTTTTTTACACAATTTTGTCTCTTTTCTTTCTTCAGAAATAGTTGTATTGATGATGTTAACTAACTCTTTGCTTCACTTGGTATTAAAATGCACAGCTCGAAACAAATCAAATAAACCGGCGACTCCTGGGTGGAACTGAGCTTGAGAAGGGTCTTTAACAATTTACCACTCTGTCCTCCCTGTACACATTACAAACCCTAGCCGTTTGATATACTCAGCAAAAAAAGAAACGTCCTCTGACTTTCAACTGTTTTTACTTTCAGTAAACTTAATGTGTAAATATTT
>JAQMYJ010000036.1:25518038-25535059 GCA_030014305.1 Clarias laeviceps | reverse complement strand
TCTAATGACCAGGAAAGACAAACTTGGAGACAAAAATCTAACGAGGAGCTACTAATACTACTAGAGCAGGAAGGCAGTGAGCGGTGACGTGAGCATGTAGAGAAAGTGTCACATGCAAGAGGCACCAAGCTTACTTTTTTTTTTTTTCTTTTCTCAGTACACCTCAGCACATTTTTAATTACCACACTTGCTGATCCTGCTCTGTATGCTTAGGTCAGCCGTTTTCACACTGTGCATTATAAATGCTGTTTGACAGCTTAAACATAAACGCCGGCACACGTCGGAATGCTGGAATATTCAGGTAGAAGTCGGAATGTCTTCCTGCTTGTAACGTCGCGTCAAACGTAAGGTTTATTAAGCAAACAAAAGCAAAACCCAATGTCCTGTGTTTTCAGCTTTATGTTCCCAGGAGATAATTAACACACTCTTCCAGGCGCATGCAGTTTTGTAAACAAACACATTCAGCATCTCATCCCAGTTTTAGATTTGCCCTGCGGTGAGGCAGCAGTAGCTGATGCAGCGCTGGTTTTAGCTTCTACAGACACGCTGTATGACTAAATGGCTGCAAGTAATTACAAGCATGAGATCCCTCAGTCTCAGCACCGCTACACAAGGTTATTGCAAGGGAAGAGTGTGTGTGAGAGTGTGTAAGTGTTTTTTTTTTTTTTTTTTTTTTTTTAATCTACATAAATTCAGGCTTTCCACTTTAGGACCACACTCCTTATCTGACATGCACTCAGAGGCTCTGGTGTTAGTCGTGATTCTGCTGTCACGTTCCCAGCGTGTGTCTCTGCAGTACTGCTCATGTGGTGTGCAGAAGATCGTGGAGCGCGATAGTGCTGAGAAAAATGACTAAGCTCATAAAATTTGATGCTGTTCTAAACAAGTGACATGTGACACACACACACACACACACACACACACTCACACAAAAAAAAAGGTCTATATATTATTATTAATATACTATATTGCCAAAAGTATTCACTCACCCATTCAAATCACTGAATTCAGGTGCTCCAATCACTTCCATGGTTACAGGGTTATAAAATCAAGCACCTAGTCATGCAGACCACTTCTACAATCATTTGTAAAAGTATGGGTCGCTCTCAGGAGCTCAGTGAATTCCAGCGTGGTACCGTGATAGGATGCCACCTGTGCGATAAGTCCAGTCGTGAAATTTCCTCACTACTAAATATTCCACAGTCAACTGTTAGTGGAATTATAACAGAGTGGAAGCGATTTGGAAAGTGGTAAGCCACGTAATTAGGATCACAGAGCGGGGTCAGTGGATGCTGAGACGTACTGCACAGAGGTTGGCAATTTCTGCAGAGTCCATAGCTTACAGCCCTCCAAACATCATGTGGCCTACAGATTAACTCAAGAACGTTGAGAGCTTCATGGAATGGGTTTCCATGGCCGAGCAGCTGCATCCAAGCCTTATATCATCAAGTGCAATGCAAAGTATCGGATGCAGTAGTGTAAAGTACACCGCCACTGGACTCTAGAGTAGTGGTGGCGTGTTCTCTTGGTGGAGGGATTATGATGTGAGGTTGTTTTTCAGGAGTTGGGCTCGGCCCCTTATTTCTAGTTAAAGGAACTCTTAATGCTTCAGCATACCAAGACATTTTGGACAATTTCATGCTCCCACACTTGTGGGAACGGTTTGGGGACGACCCCTTCCTGTTCCAACATGACTGTGCACCAGTGGACAAAGCAAGGTCCATAAAGATGAAAGAACTTGACTGACCTTGTGGCCTACCTCACCCTGATCGAACACCTTTGTGTTCTATATACTGTATATACGTTGTGTGCATGTATGTGTGTATGTATATAATACACCCCCTCCCCCCCGTAGTGTGTGTGAATGAAGTTTGTGTTTGTGTGCCCTGTGATGAATTGGCACCCTACCCCTTATGACCCTGTGCAGAATAAGTGCCATAGACGATGAGTGAGAATGAGAGAATTTATAATGGTAATCTATCCCCCCAAAAATGAACATTTCCCTGAAATATAAAAAAATATATATATATATGTGGTAATCGGATTTGTTCAATATTCTTTTGTTAATGGACTGATTAATTTGTTTATTAATATAAAACAGGTCTGCAATTAATTGGATTTTAGTTCCAATTTTAGCTTCCAACAGTTATGACAAGAAGATAATCAAGGTTAAACGATTATTGTGCAGCAGTGCGTTTTTAAATCGAGCATTTCTATTTGCTTTACAGCAGTGCACTCTTGGTTCTCACTAAAGCCTAAGCTTGCTCTCAGCCAGGCTGTGACGTTTATCTTGCTTTAATTTTCATCTTTTGAAGTTCACCATTTAAAGCCATTTATTTATAAAATAATTTTAAGAAATCAATAAATGCATACTGTTTCCAAAGTCAATGGATGCATGATGTTTCTAAATATTTCTAAATAAGCAAGATCTCTTTTTTTTTTTTTTTTTTTTTTCCCAATTAATCAAGCAGCCCTTGTATGATGATGCATGTTGAGGCTTAGGGATAGAAATCCCACCGGCCCGGATACTTGTTCTGGATTTAAATGAGGATTTGGGGTCCCTTTGTTTACAAATGTAGAGATGACGCTGAAATAATTATAACAGTTTGATTGGTCATGAATAACACAATGTATTAAGCATTTTAATAGATCATTAAGTCATATTTTCAGCATTGTGATATTTAATTTTTTAATTGTGTTATGTGTATTTATTTGTTTGTTTATTTATTGATGCATTTCTCCTCCTCAGCCCTCCAGTCTCGGCTCCATGGCTCTGACAGAAGGAGCTCTAAGTCAGCACGATCTAATCCGAGTGGTTTACAGTGGCATGCATCCCCAAAGAGAGACCTTCACTGCGCAAAACAGGTAACACGCGTGTGCTATTTTTAGACTAGTGCTTAGTTGCCTCCCTAGGGACGGACACACAGACGCACGCGCACATACACACATATACATAAATACATACATACACAGATAGATGGCATCATGCCTTCATAAATATTACACATTGAACTCAGCTGGATCTGGTGTTCTTGGATCTTTATTTTTACCTTTGCAGAAATATAATTACACTCACATGATTTGAAGTACTGTAGGGTTCCCAGGGTTCCACTTTTCCTGTCAGTACAAATGAAAGCATAATTGCAGGTTAATCCTTTATTCTTGAACTTTATTGCAATTTTTGTGGTTATACCCAAATGCCACACTGTTAATGATGATGCAGCAGAAAAGAGCGTTTGTCATTTTCAAAAGTGCGCATATTCGTCTTTTACTTTAACACGTGCAGGCTACTGCATTCAACTTCTAATCAAGTTCAACAGTTACTTATTTTGTCTGTAACATATTAAGTAAGAAACTCAGGAGGTCTATACACAATGTCCACATTCTGTATCGGAAAATGCAAAAATGGTAAAACGTTTTTTGGATGTTTTAGCCAGTGTGATGTTTGTTATATAACTGAAGTATGCACACACAGGTCATAAATTCCTCTTTAGTATGTTTACAAAAAAAGATTTAATAAAAGTTGTTTCTCAGAGAATCTGTTTTCTACACATTACACATGCTGTGAATCAGTCAGACATGATTAGTTTATATTTATGCATGAGCATGGAATTTCATCACAGTGATGATGATTCAGTTATCTGTCACATGTACCTTCCAGCACAGTGAAATGATTTTTTCGCATATCTCAGTTAGGAAACTGGCGTCAGAGCACAAGGTCAGCCAGTATGCAGTGCCCCTGCTCAACAGGGGCGGTGCTGGGGCTCGAACACTCGACCTTCCGATCAGTAACCCAGTAACCCTTGGCCTTAACCGATTGAGCCACCACTGGCTTTTTTGTTTGTTTGTTTGTTTGTTTGTTTATTGCTTCCTTTGTGTTATTTGTGTCTATGTTTTTGACTTGCCTTTATGCTTTTCTTTGCTAGGTTGTTTATCTACTTTCTTGTTTGTTTGCTAGTTTTTGTTTGTATGTTTATGTGCTTGCTTCTCTGTTTTGCTGCTGTATTGCTTTGCTTATTTCCTTGTTTTTCACTGTATAAAATATGGTGTGTATTTTGCTTGTTTAGGTGTAATTACATGTTTTTTTTCTTGCTTGCTGGCTTTTATGTTATTATTTGTCAAGTTATTTGTTTGCTTATTAACTTTGCATGTTTTTGTTTGTATATTTATTTTCGAGCAAACTGTTAATATTTTGGTGTACTGCTTTAATCATGGATTTTCTGCATATTTTTCACTTTAACGCAGTTTGCGCTCAGCAGTATCCTGATATTTGTGTTCTTGACCTCTTTTTTTTTCAAGGGAATTTGAATTTGAATGTCTAAAATCAAAACTGATGTACATATAAGTACATTACAATAAAAAGTGTTTGTGCTCTCCACAGTGACTATGCAGTTTGGCTAGTTCCAGTTACCCATATAGCTAGCGCAAGGGAAAGAAATAAGTAAAATACACTCTGACTTTGAAAGATGCAATGCATTTTTGCATGGTACCAGGGTTGGTACTCGTGTTCGGGGCGACGGACTTCACGATCGGTGTGCAGATCAGGAAAATGTATAACAAATAATTTTGTACAAATATTATACCTACTGTATATGCACCTCAATTTTAGATTGAAAAAAATCTAAACTATCTCTTTTATCACTTTTATTGATTTTTGGACTGTTGATCTTGTTTGAGAAAAAGTTAGTTTTGGGAGTTTTTTCTACCACTAGAAATCAGAATGAACTCGATTATACAGTAATATAGAAGTGTATATATACTGTAAGTCCACTGCATTGGACCTTTGTTTTGAGTGTGGTGCTGATTAGGATGGACATTGCAGCTGCCCATGTAATTATACCTACCTATAAACTAACACACCAGATAGTTTATGCCTGCTGTTCTGTTTGTTTTTCGTTAAGAACTATGATGACCTAAATAGTGCCAGCCATTCCAAACATTTCTATTGATTAATTCCTTCTGGACTTAAAGAAGACAGCGTATGCTTTACATTGCCTGTGTAATGTGCCGTGTCATCTAGTGTTGTGAATCGCAGGTAGACTGTCAATTTAATCAATTAGATTTTTGGGCATTTTATCTTTAATTCAACAGCACTAATGATTATAGTCTGATTTGTCTTGTGCAGTTATCTTTGTTACAGGTTTTGAAAGATAAAAACTATTAGAAGTACATAATAAGCATTAAAATGCTCTGTGCTTGTGGTTTTGATGATTATTTAAATATCATTTCTCGCACAAAGCAAGAATCCTTTTTCTTTTGCTCCACAGTTAGTCCACTAGGTAGCGGTATTGTACCAACCATCCAGAAAATCAATAGATGAAGCAGCAATACTTTCGCAAAATGCGAGTATTTGTAGAAGATGCAAGCGTTTTTGTTTTTTTGTTTGTTTATTTGTTTTGTTGTTGTTTTTTCTGCAAAAACTATGCCATGTTGTATGGTATAAGGAATTTGTATATTTTAAACCAAAGCGTAAATAATTTAATTGTTTTTAGATGTTTGATTACATTTCATAATCGATTAAACCACACTAGAACAAGACTAGTTTGGCCAACTGCTAACAAATTCTAAGATATTTTTTTGGAACTTATCTGAGTAGCTTGTTTAGCTTGTTTATGGTAACTACATTTAATTTATTTACTACTGAATACTGTGTATTATTCGAAAGCTACAGTGAAGGTAATTGTTACATATTGCTGATGGTTGATAGTTTTTACAGATCAGGGCATCATGCTATAACTTGCTACCAGTAACGAATACTATTTGGATTCTTATTTATACTGTAGATCCTGGGTGGTCAAGAAAATTAACAGGGTGATATGATGTGATGGCTTTACAGCGTTTTAGTTTAAAGAGTATGGGAGGGCGGGTCTGACTGAGGTAGCCGCAGAGAAGAAATCGAAGAAATGAAACCATGAAAACTCACTGCTCTACTGCAACTTACAGGTGTTCTTAGATATCTTTAAAACAAACAAACAAAAAAACCAAGTATAACATATAAACACTTGGTCTTCAAAACTGTTTGTTTGTTTCTTTGTTTGTTTGTTTGTTTTTTACAGGTTTTGTATACAGTTCTTATGTAAACATCTACACAGACATTCTCTGATTGTTCCAGTTCAATAGCTGAAACATAACCCCACCTGCATGTGTATATTGTATTGAAGAGTTCTGCTATACAGTACAGCATTGTTCGCCTTGAATCGATTCTGGCCTACAGTGCTGTAATTGATAGCAACCACTCTGAACGAACGGTCCGACCGATGCAAATGAGAAACATACAGTTTTTTAAAACAGCTTAAAGACCGCGGCTGGTATTGGGGTGAATTAAACCTTGTTTTCTCTTAGGCCATAGTGTTGGTGAATTCTTCCTTCTTATTGGTTAGAAGATTCTATTTTGTAGCATTGATGGTTCCATCTGTTCATATTAATGTGCTCATTCTGATACGTGACATTTTCTATACAGTAGTAACACCTAATGTGTATATTTGTATCATCAGTTAAAAAACATGTAATTGGTGATATGGTGACGTTTTCTGTAAGATGAAGTTGTAGTGTTTTTAGAAGGAGTCTCCAGCCTCAGCAGTAGAACTGCGGTGTTGTTCAAAATACCAATACCTTGACTTCCATAATGGTTCCTGAACAATGCTTTTCAATCAATTTTGATGCCAATTTGATAAGGTCCATTTTAACAAAAATTACGTTTCACATTACGCCGATCAGCCGCAACACTAACACTCCCGCCAGGTGAATTGAATAACATTGATCAATTATATACCAGTAAACCGGTGACAGGATCATAGTCATCCAAGGCTCATCTATACCTGTGTGGAATAAAGATCATCTGATGCAGCACAAATTGCTGAAAAAAGTCAATGCTGTCCATGATAGAAAGGTATCAGAACACACAGTGCATCTCAGCCTAGCACACACAATATAGGGCATAATGTTTGCATTTTAATGTTATGGCTGATCAGTATATAACACTTATCTTTTTAATTTTTAAGCTCCTTGGCAAGTACACAAAAAATGGAAACGTATTTTCCGCAAAGTGGTTTAACCTGTGTCTTTCCACTCTTTAGTTTTATGTTTCAATGATGTTCGACTTTAAATAGCATTTCTTCATCCAAAGCTGTTTTCCAACATAAAAAAGAAACCTCTTTATATTAGAACGTTAAAATGTTAGAACATTAGACAAACTTGATTGATGAGAGGAAGATGGATCTTCAAGTGTTTTATTAATTTCGTCATCATGCCAGTTGTAATTCATTGTAATGTTCTCTACATTGCACTTTATTGGCATTAAGGCTGCTAAAACAGCCATAATTTAGATTTCTTATACATTTTTACACTTACATACTGTAGTCAAATCCCTCAAAATACAGCACACACACAACCCCTGTCCACGAGCTGCATGCTTATTGCCGCACTGATGCCGATGACATTCACTCCTTACAGTAGGTATCGCAATTTGTCACCGAGTAACAGGCCATTTTTCCATACTGAATAATATCTAAGCAGTTCAGTTGGTGCAATAGAAGTTCAGTACCCAGGCCTAATCAGTGCTTTCTCATTAGCACTTTAGTTTCTCCATGTGTGTTTCTGTAAAAGTTTTTTTTTTTTTTTTTATCTTACTGTATATCTCTGTATTAACACCCAAAACTCCTTAAAAACTGCACCCAAATTCTTCCTGAATCATATTGCAAAATAAACACTACTCTCAATTCTCACCGTTTAATCACAGTAGTTATTGTCAGAGCATTTGTGTGTGTGAATCACCTGGTCACCCTGCCAAACTCTTTGCTTCAACAGGACGTGTGTAAACACTCTCATTCTCCAGCCCTGTTATGAGCTGATCGTTGTTCCTGTGCGTTCTCAGGTTCGAGGTGCTGTGTTTCCTCATGCTGTGCTACAACTCGGCCGTGGTGTACATGCCCTCCTCGTCGTACCAGGCCGTGTGCCGCATGAGCTCGCGGTAAGAACTGCCATCATCACACGACGCTTTCACGGAGAGAGATGCACCAAGTTTACTATACTTAAAGGTTAAGGTTTGGATACAGCTGGAATGTTGAGTGATAATCAGTTAAACACACACATAGATGTCCACAAACAACTGTTCAGCAGTTGTGCGCTTATTAGCTTGTTTTATAGTAGTTTTTTTTATTTATTTTTTTTATGCGTGCATTAAAAATAGATATTTGATCATTTTATACAGGCACAGAGCAAAACAGTACTAATGTTACATTGTATTCTATCAATTATGTAGGAGTATTGTGGCATGTTTTTTAAGTGGAAAATCACAAATTTGACCAAGAATGATTTGCTTATTTACAGTGCTGGACAAAAGTATTGAGACAAAAGTGAAATTTAGTGTTTAATGACGGTCTTAAAATAAAAAAATATATACATTTTCTGCACTGAAATTGCTATACAACATTCAGTGTTTAGTATGAAGTCTTTTATTTTTCAAACCCTGCTGGATTGTGCACAGGGAGAACCATAATAACATGGCATATGCTGTCTTAATACTTTTGGCCACCACTGTACATGCAGTAATGTTCATATAAAAGCACTAACACGTGTTATGATATCACATTACCATAAAGTCCATCACTTTATGGAGATTTGATGGCAGCCATTATTCACAAATAACTTTCTTTGCTTTTAAGTAACAGCGCATTACGACAACTTCGAAGCTTTTCAACTGTGAAATGTCTCCTGAAAGCCCTACAGTGCTCACACACACATACACACATACAGAGACAGCTGGAAACTTTGTGACAGCTGTGACGGAGTGCCTCATTAGCCCTCAGCAGGGTGTTGGAGTCTGAAGATGTTTTCTGTGTCAGCTTCTCACTTCCTGCGCTTGACCCGACAGCACATTCTATCGCTCATGTGCGTGTTAAGCAGTCCTGTCTGACACACTGACCCCCACACAGTACATCATTAAACAGCAACAAGCCATATTTGCAAATATGTGGCCTACGTACCTTTCTTGGAAAAAAAAAGCAATGTTTTTTCCTGTCCTATGACAGCATGGGCAACTACTGTACATCACTCCAGGCCATAATTGGTCCCTGAGAGACATACAGTACGCAGAACTGTTTTTAGTTTTAATTCTGCTTGCAAATGTATTTATTGATTTTATTATGATGATTTTTTTTTTTGTCAGTATATACTTGCCGGACTATTTAACAAATACACTTGGTTCTATTTTTCCCAAGTTGTAATACAATAGGAGACAAATTCAAAGCACCATGACCTTCATCAGCCAGTTGCCATGGATACTGTAAATGCATCATGCATCATGCATCAGTTTTTTTGCCCTGTGTCTGACAGGATCCCAACCCCAAGGAGACTTGTGGCACGAGGCAGGGTACATCCTGGACAAGGTGCCAATCCATCGCAGGGCACATATTTGGGAATGCTAATTAGACTAATCATCATGTCTTTGGACTGTGGCAGGAGACCGGAGCACCCGGAGGAAACCCACCGAGAACGCAGAGAACATGCTCACAGAGGCGGGAATCGAATCCTAGACCCTGGAGGTGTAAGGCGATGGTGCTAACTGTGCCGCCACACCCAAAAATATTACCAATTTCCATGACTATATTCATATTTTTGGATATAGAAACAATCAAGCCACTTAGAAAGGACATGTAAATAAAGTAAAATATGAAATAAAAAGACATTAAACCTCACTTAACCTTAATTTATGATTCCTCTTAGCACCGGCTGCTTTGAAAACTAAACTAAAAGTGGCTCCTTTTTCTTCTTTCGTCCTTGCTAACATATTTGGAACCGATGATGTCTTCACTACATCTTGCACAGAATGCTAAAAAAAAAAAATGTAAACTTCGTTTGGCTTTCCATTGACGCAAACAAGTTTTGAACAGCTCCCAGACACATGCGTAATTTAGCCAGCGCTCGGCTCGGCTCGGTTCGTTCACTTGGATTTCTTACAAATTTCTTTAAATTTATTGCAAAATTTGGGTTCCTGAGGAGAAACTGTGTGGTGGACCATTCGTATGCCAAGGTACCACTGTACGTGTGTCCATGCATATAGATTTTGTGTCCGTGTACCTGATGGGACTGTGTATTCCATGTCTCTCAGTCCGAGTGTGCGTTTTTTAGTATTTGATTTTCAAAATGTGGGTCTGTGTGTAATAACCGTGCTGTGTTTGTTTTAGGTTGTGTGTTTGTGGGTTTCCACGGCAACAGCAGAAGACTTGGCGGGAACCCTGCAACCGCGTGGTGCTGGACCCTGAGTTCATGGTGCAGATGCTCACTGCCGTCTATCATGCCATGTAAGTGTCCTACAACAACAGTTGGCATATTAGACACCAGGATAAGCAGCGAACATTATAAAGATCAAGCCACGACTCAAAAGGGATACTTTTCTCTTAAAGTTAACTTAATTATAGAAATGTTGTTTTTTCTTAAAATACAGTATGTAATGGATTTCAAGAATTCTTTCATACACACAAAGTGGTGTATGTCACTTTTATTGCTTTTAACTTTATTCATAATCTTTTTACGCCACCACGGTTGCTGCACATTTACATTCAATTCTGTATAATTTTATTTATAAACCTTATAACCTTTTAACAATGGTCATTTTTGCAAAGCAGCTTTGCAGAATCAACAAAAAAATTTTGAAATATGTGAGAAAATATGTATGAACCTAAATAAGTGATGATTTTCATATGCATGAATAGATGTAGGAGTATATTTAACTTGTGATCATGGACAGACATTAAAATGACAGCAATGAGATAAAGCACTAGTATGTACCTGGTAAGTGATGGATACCTATAGTAGCACTTACAGCTACCTATCCATCTAAACATCCATCCATCCATCCGTCCATCCATCTATCTATCCATCTATTACCAGTCAAAATCTTGAACACACCTTCTAATTCCATGGTTATTCCTGATCTTTATTTCTTTTTAAATTGTAAAACAATGCTGAAGGCATTCAAATTATGCAATAGTTGAGATATTTGATGCTGGTAACTCTAAATGAGCTTCTCCTTTGCAGCAGAGGTAAAGTTTTGGTCTTGCTTTCCTCGGATGGTCTTCATGAGAGCCAGTTTCATCATGGTGCTTGATGGGTTTTACAAATGGACTTGAAAATAATGTTCTTGCAAGAACTGTTCTAGAACAGCTGACATTTGAACAGCTGTTGTTGTTACTTACAAACATTTACAAATGTTTTTTCCAGTAGTTTTTAAATCTCTCATATTGCTCTAGAATGTAGAAAATATGTCACTAAACAAGAGACATTGCATTGAAATGTGTGTCCAAACTTTTGATTGGTATTATAGATATCATGTCATGTGACCATATATCTTTATAAAAATGATTGAGTTTTGAATTATTGGATGCAATCCGGTTTCACATCACATGCTATGTAATCGGATATAGAAGCCGTGAGAGGTATTTTTAGATGTTGAACACAGATGACACACTGACTCTGGGTTTGATTAATATCAGGATATCATGTATGTGGCTCCTGTTTTCAAGAGGCCTCGATTAGCACCGCTTTTTTTCCATTAGTTAAGGGTCCAGTCGATTTCATTTCATCTGCATGTGATCAATGCTAAACAAGTTAGAGATGATAATGGAGTCCCTGCTCAGACTGAGACATGGAGGGAAAGAGAGCATGAGATTTAACGAGCAAGCAGATGGATATACTCGTTGGACAAGTGATTTCCACGAACATGTTTTTTAGAATGATGCAATTATCCCGTAGTCTTTGTTTCTAATTATGATTTCTCATTAATGTAACAAGATGCAATATTTTCTGCTTACATAGTAATAACTATAACATGCCATTGTTTAATTATTTAAATAATGTTGGCAGTGGGAGATGGTGCTTTAGTGGTTTAGGAACAGTACAACATGATAGGGTTTGCTGCTATTGTAAATTGATCAACTTTTGGCGTGGTACTGTATCAGACCCGACTGTTGATTAGTTTTCTCTAAAAGCATGTTTTATTTCTTCCTTGGCACACTGTTTCTGATATGAACATGGGATACTAGTGTTACATTGCTTCTTATCCAAGCAGCTGTTTAATAGAAACAGAACTGATACATTTCTTCCGATTTGAAGATGAGAAAGATTGAGATTTTTTTTTTTTTTTTTTACTTTTTTCGTCACCCCTGACTTTGGAAAACCCACAAAACATGAGCAACATGGAAGTGACCCATCTTGCTTCCCTAAAAATTTCAAGTTGCTAACTTCAGCTGTTTTGGAGAAATTATTTTATATGTGCCCCAAAAATTGGCCATTTTATCTGTCTCGCTTCAAACAATAATCATTTAAAATGCAACTTATTTGTATGTCTTATGGTGTTGATACTAAAATTGGTGTAAGCGTCTAGAAACATATGACCTGCTTAAATTGTTAATTTTTTTATTTATTTATTTATTTTTAACTTAAAAAGCAAAAAATCTGCTGTGTCTGTAACCTTGTCAAATTCATGTTTTAATATCTTAACAATTTTGCATTTTAGAATAATACACTTTTTCAGGTTTGTCTTTCTATGCGAAATCTAAATTGGCCAAGTTTCATCTGAATGACAGTTAAGATCATTAAAAGATTTGAATTCAAAAAGGTTACCTAAGCTAGGTATCAGTTTGCTAGTGAGCATAAAGATCAGACGATGGAAATAAGGTGCTTCAGTTGGTGAGGTCCAGTCTCAGCAACACTATGAGGCAATAAAATGTAGTCAGCTGACAACCCGAATCTACCGCGTGACCAGGTTATCACATCTATGATGTTTTTCTTCCCTGATGGAACGGCCATATTCCAGGTCTCAGACTGTGAAACAGTGCTTCTTTGAGCATGAGGAGGATTTGACTCTCGTGTGCTGTAATCAAAGATAAGGACTGTTGAACAAAATATAGGTTTTTCTTTTTTCTTTTTTGTAGGGGGTGATGTTGATTTCTACATCTAATATCCATACACCTCAAGCATTTTATTAACTGCCATGTCAGTGTGTAGGCGCACAATTATTTTGCTTGATAATATCCAACCAATAATGACGACAACTGACACTTATCTGATTATATCTGATTGGACAGAAGTGTTTCTTCAATTTTTTCTGACATTACTATTGGCTACAAGGTAAAACACAAGTTATGATGAATTTATCTTGTCAATAATTTCATAAGGAGACAGTATGAGGCCTTTTTAACGGTCAGAGATGAAGTTATTCTGATGGGAAAGTCATGCAAATATATTTTTGGATATATTTATGGAGTGCTAACACTAAACATGTAAGGGGGGATCTATTGTTTTGCAGATGTTCCACAGCATTAAACTGAACTCTAAATCAGGGCTGGACAATATGATTGTGATTACTGTGAAATTTCTAATAATATCTATATATCTAATGATATGTTTCTTTTGATACTTGCAGTTATCATCAGAAAATTATCAGAAACTGATTTGATGTTAAAATCCTGTGCTAAGTTCTCAAAAGTTTATAATTTATAGATTATTTTAATTTGTTTGAATAAAAAAAAATCAACTTTTCAATGTTAATAAAGTTTAAATAGTTAAATTTAAGCAGCATTGCACAGTTATCAAAATTGTGTTTTGTTGAAGGTTTTCTAGCAAAGCTGTATGTTGTGATTCATATTGTATATCATCAAAATGTTTCATAGAATTTTGATGATACTAATAAGACTATTACTAACTTTGAAATGTTAGCATGTGCTTAATGGAAAATAATCGACTTTAACAGAAAGTCCTCGTTGCAACTGACCAGCAACTCAAGTGTTTGTGTGTGATCTCTTGCAGTTATAATGGAGAGTGGGATCTGGGAAGAGAGGCTCTGGATGATGTCTTATACAGAGCCCAGCTGGAACTCTATTCTGAGCCTCTACTGGTGAGATCTCACAATACTACACACAATTCCTGATTTAAATTCAAATATAAAGTAGACATGTCTGAAATACATTACAAGGCTGTAAATATGTGTACACCTGGCCATTGAACATGTTTGTTTGTACTATTACTATTTACTGTGCAGTGCCTGACTGCACAGATGATAATATTATTACCAGAGGTAAATGTAAATAAATACAATTCTTACCATTACTATATAGCCAATAACCGTGGATTCAACGTTGGGGGGATGAGATCTCTCTTGTTGCAGGGGGTGTCCAAGGACATGCAAATAGGTTAACGTTAATTTTAAAAGGAAGAGAATTATACCTAATTTTAGCAAGAAAATAGGGCGGCACGGTGGCTTAGTGTTTAGCACTGTTGCCTCTCACCTTTAGGGTCTGGGTTCAATTCCCGCTTGTCTGCATGGAGTTTGCATCCACACAAGCGGGAATTGAACCCAGACCTCCCTGTTCTCCCTGTGCTTGGTGTGTTTCCTATGAGGCTTTCTTGGCAGGCCGCTGTTCTCTCCTCTTTCTGGTACTGCAAAGCGCGACTGAATCTTTTAACAGTACACAGTACTGGAGCATACCAGGCCCACATTCACCTATAATTATTACTCACTTCCCTACTCTTCGTTAACCTGAAATACTCACCTTTTTTTTTTTTTTTTAGCAATTCTTGTTGGTTAAACCATGGTAAATCACGACCTTGGTAAAATCAGGATTGGCTTCCCTTAATATAAAAGGTGACATACAGATGCTACCGGGGCTATATGTAGTGATCCGATATAAACATTTCTCACCCTCATCACCCTACCCCTTTCCTCATCATTAGTTGGGAAACGCGATGAAGAACTCCCTGCCAGACAGCGCTCCGGATGGTTCTCGAGGCAAGAAGGTACTGCAGGTGGAGGTGACTCCTACCGTCAGGAGGATCTCTCGCTCTGCTGTTACTGCAGCCTCGATTCGCAGGCTTCGCTGGAAGAGAGAAGGTAAGACATTTATTTATTTTATTTTTTTTCCCTCTTACTCAAATCTCTCATCTGTCCAAGGCATAATTTTCATGTTGTGCATTTGTTGTGGATTGAATGTTGTAATATTGTAGCATCTCTCTTTTTTTATGATTGCTTTTGGTGTTGCTGCTGATTTTGCACACTGCTATAATACCAGACAGACGTTCCACTGTCTAGTGCTTTTACAGTGGATGTAAACACAAGCAGCACTAAGGAGCATGTTTCCACCCTGTTGTGTCGAACCACAGATTGTTTTGACTTCTCGACCGAGGCCGAGTTCAAGCTCTCCATCCATTCCGGTCTACACGCTTCCATGGAGCCAGCAGCCAATCCCATGCGAAGAGGGAGGGGCATACTCACAGTCACACTTGAGGGTAGGCGGGTCGGGGGGCAGGGCAACGATCGAAGCAGGGGAATTGTTTAATTTTCTCCAAATAACACTCTTGCCTTTTTGGATACCAACGCTTCCCCAGACTCGACCAGCTTTGCTTGGAATTAATAAATCTTTCCATTTCGTCCCTGTAGTGTTCTGCCAGGTTTGGGTGAGATGGGGACAAACGTATGTGCATGCATCCCTGGTATTCTACTAATGAACCTTTGACCTTAGGGTGCCGCCTGTTGGTCACTGACTGAGCATGCTCAATGCAGTAGATTTCGGCTGCTAATCACAGTTATCAACTTTTGCTCCTGTTTATAGAAGTCATCCATCTGGATCCATCTAAACGCTTATTTAACATATACATTAATTTCTACTTATGGTATTTGTGACCTTGTGTCTTCTGATAGACAAACAGTATGTGTAGCCTTTTCACATGTACACATTTTTCTAAACAGAATACTTAGAGATTATGGTTTATTTTAAAATAACCAGTAGAGATTGAAGTTGATAAAAGTTGAAGTTTGAGGAAGAGTCTTGATTTGCACACTCAGCTGTCCTGCCTCAACTCCAAGCATGTGCATGCAGAGGCAGATGAAAAGAGCGGATGGCCTGTTAAACCTGCAGAGGATTGAACCTGGGAAATGGATACACTAGCACTCTAGTCCACGCTCAGCTGCAGCACCATTAAGCTTCCTTGTTCATCAGCTGTGAGCCAAATACATATCAGGTTACCTGAATAATAGTGTGAGTATGTAGTCCTGTACATAAAGTAGGATCTAAAGTAAGAGGTGTTTTTTTATATTGGAAATATAAAAATATGTTTTTTTTAAATGTGTAAAACAAAGAAAGTAAATTTTCAAAAATCGTAACTATTTAATATTCAAGGTTCTGCAAAATTTTTTTGGTCCCTATTTAAATGTAAGCAATTTTGCGATATTTAAGATAACTACCGCTAAAAATCAGAATTTCGTCATATTCGATTCCTTCTATTGAGGCAACTGACCAAAACACTGACCAAAAAAATAGGTTTTTGAGATTTTACAGAGTTACAGAAAATTACACACCGGTCTGTTCTGAAGAATGAAATTTACATGCACCACTGTTACGAAGCACTTACACCTCAGACTTGTTCAGTAAATGAGGCATCAATTTGATTATGGCAAAACAATTTTACAGCATCAACATTTATAACTTTTTCTCCATTAGCAATACAACTGTTTGTTTTTTAGTTGTGTGTTATATAGTTTAGGATTTACCGTTACTATAGAAATGATTATACATTATAACAGGTGCATTTCCATAAACTTTTAGTGTTGGTATACAAAAATACACACCTACTTGTGATATAAGTAAGGAAGAAAACACAAACAGGCATTCAGTTATAGGAAAGTTAACAACTTTTTGGGTGATGTGGTATGGCAAAGAGGAGTCATCCTTATCAAACTGAAGTGGACATTCCTAGAATAGTGCAGCTCAAAGAGTTTTATTCATTTTGTAGCAATTGCAACAATTGTTTCTGATGATTGGATGCTTTTTATTCATTAAAGTATGACTCATTGTACATCCATGGCACATGCAAGGAGACTAAGTCCAAGTCAAGCATGAACCAAGGCGTTGCATACTGGAGTCAAATCAGTGTAAGATTAAGAGAGAGAGAAAAAAAATATATATTTTTTTATTTATATATATATATATATATATATATATATATATATATATAGTTATAGTTATATA
>JAQMYJ010000036.1:25501546-25517938 GCA_030014305.1 Clarias laeviceps | reverse complement strand
TTTTATTTTTTTTTTTATAAAAAAATAAAATGCTGTAGATGGTGACTTTAGTACACCATGGTAAATATATTCCATCTTGGAGCAGCAAGAGAAGCTCCCAGTCACCTTTGAACTCTCTGTGAGCATGGATTGTTCGAAAGCAGCTAATTAGTGGATCTTAATGTTCTGCCAGTAAACAGGGGTCAAAGAAGAGCGAAGATGTAGCTTAGTGCAGAACCATTTAGAGCTTTAAAAGCTAAATTTGAAACCTCGTATTTAATTCAGTATTTACAAAGGGAGTCCGTCAAACCAGGATGCTTGTGATGAAATTTCTTATGAATGAAGACGTAAAATTGATTTTCACAGATATTTGCAGTACAGTACAGCACTGAGACTCTAAGCCACAGTAAAACATTTGAATGGTGCAAACATTTTTAAGAAGGCTGTGTATCTGTGAATGACGATTGCTGTGTCCACTCCAGTCGTTCCTGTGAACATTTAGTGAGTAGAACGCCTGATCCTTGAAAATTGGCGAATAACGCGTCGCCAACTTGAGGGAGAGACGCACCTGTCTGTGGGAACTGTACACGCAATCATTCACCAACACCACATGCACATTACAGGAACTCGGCTGGGGGTTATTGCCACATCCCTGTATAGTCCTGAACTTGCTTCAAGCCATTTCCACATTTTTGAACCGTCACAGGAGTTCATGTGAAGCCAGCGTTTCAGACGTGAGCAGCATTCCGGCGTACTGAGAAAACTTTCTACCTTGATGGTATCCAAGCACTAGTGGAACGCTGGGAAAAGTGAATTAGCACAGCAGGGGATTATATAAAGAAATAGAGTTTTTACTCTCATAACTGTATTGTGTTATTCTGTGTATATCAAATAGTCCTGGTTTGACTTGAACGGCCCTTATAATTGGTAGCCAGTGGAGGGAGGCAAGGGAAGGAGCGATTTCCTATAAATTAAGTTTACAAAGAAACCAACTTTTTTTTTTTTTTTTTAACAAAGTATTGGGAACTGGAGACTCCTTCCAACACTTTCTCACAGAAAACATGACCGTAACAGCAATTACATATGTTTATACAGTAATCATGTGGCGCGTCTTATATTTACCACTCTGTGTAAGAATAAGTAACATATTCATGCTAACACATTGAAAATTAATGAACACCTTTTGACCAAACAGAATCAAGCATCCTGTAGTTCTGGGGCATAAATTGGTTTCATTTCTGTTCACACGACCTCCTAATGTTCAGTACAGTTAGACTGTGTAGTGTTTTGACTTCGTGTGCGTTAGTGGGTTACCATTCAGCTTTGTGACAAGTCTCTCTGCATGCATTGAGATTGACAGGAGAGCACGCTCGCCAGTGGCCTGCATGTTTTCTGTCATTCTTTCTCTTCTTTCTTTCCTGACGCTTCCTGCTGCGGTCCTGTGATGAACAGAATCACACACAGCCACATTTTGCCTGTTCGATCCTGCACGCATGCTTTTTGTTATTGTCTTTTGAATTTTGAATGTCTTGCTGCATCTTGTGTTCGTTCTTGTTGTCCTGTCATAACTTTCTGGAGGACCACTGAGTGGATGTCCATCTTTCAGTTACAGTTCAACATCCTGGTTTCTTGTCAGTGTTTTTTTTTTTTTTTTTGTCTTTCCTTCATTTGTACCCCCTTACATCAAATCATATTATGTTAAGTAACATCATATAACATGGACATGGATATAACATCGTCATATAACATATATTAAGGTCAGCTTTTCATTTTTTGCCCAAAACTCTGCAGTCTGAGTAGATCGGTGTTAAAACAGTGTATGTGTATAGAAAGTGATTTGCCTCTTGATTGAACCCTACTAGTGTCCTTGCATCTTGCAAGATTAAAATGCCAAGGTTAAGCCCAGGGCAGTGCCTGCAATTGCAGTAGGACTTTAGACTGACCGGTTATTGGAAAAGCATGAACGGATTCCTGCTACACCGATGGAGAAATCTCCGTTTTATTTCACTTCAGTCTCATTTAGCTCCAAGCATCAGAGCACTCCTCATTTACTGAAAGCCGAGAGTTTTCTTCACACACTCCTATAGACCCAGGGATTAAACTGAGAGTTTTATAGGTAAGCTGTTTCCATGGCTGATTTACTGAAGAGCAGTGACTCATAAAGCATGACTAATAACGAAGAGTGAGAGCAAGTCATCTGTATTTTTTTTTTTATTATTATTTATTTATTTATTTTATTTTTTTTGGCAATTCTACAAATCCAGCTCATTTCCCAGGAACAGTTTCACTGCAGATGGATTCATGAGCACAGCTCTGTATTACAGCTCCTCATTTATTACTTTCTAGATGTGTATTTCCTTTCTTCATTCCTGAAAACATTGCTATGTTTCTTTCCTCCTACCTTTTTTCTTGTTTTGTCTATTCATTCCTTCCTTTGTTCCTTTAATACTGCCAACACATTATGTTTCGTTTGTTCGTTCCTTCCCACCTTCCTTCTTTCCTTCCTTTGGTCCTTCAATTCTCTCAATACCTTCTGCTGTTTGTTTGTTTGTTTGTTTTTGTTTGTTCGTTCTTTCTTTCCTTCCTTCAGGCCTATCTAAACCCTTTTCCTCATTCCTTCCTTACTGAATGCTTTATTGCCTTCGTTCTTGAATTTTTTTTTAGAATACTTTGCTTTTTTCCGTCTTTCTTTCCATCCTACCTTATTCGCTTCTTTTCTTTTCATCTACTTTGTTTACCTTTTTTGCTTGCTTTCTTCCTTCCTTCTCCATTCATTCATTAATTGATTCATTTATTCATTGCTTTCTGCCATCCTATCCTTCCTTTATTTTTTCCAAAATACTTTCCCTTCCTTCTTCGTTGACCACGTTGCTTTATTTCTTTCTGAAAACTTTCCTTCCGTCTTTCATTTATTCTTTGTTTTTAATATTTTGTTTTCCTTTTCCCTTACTCTTAGTGTACTTTGCTTCTTTTATTTTTCTTCCTTTTATCCTTCCTTTCCTATTTTTCCATTCATGTTCTTTCCTTTCCTCTCTTCTTTTCTCTCTTTCTGACTCAATCTTTCTCTCCCTCACAACTCTACTGACATTTTTTTTAATCTACTTTCTCTCTCATTCTCTCTCTCAGATGCTGACGGCATGAGCGGAGGTGAAGAGTCCTTCAACCTGAACGACCCAGATGAAGGGTTCTCCTCCGGTGCATCCAACAGCAGCCAGCCGAGCACAGGCCGACCCTCGGGGAGTGGAGGAGGGCGGGCCAGCACGCAAAAGAGCTCCAAGAAGAGCAGCTCAAGTCGCACACACCGGGAAAAAGAGAGGGATAGTTCAGCCGAGAAGCATAAAGAGCCGCAGCCCGAACAGAGAGCTCAGTCTCCTCCACCTGCCATCACGCTGGACACTATCGAACTCACCCCCATAAAGAAGACACAGAGCCTGAGTCGGACCTGCAGCATGAGCGTGGGAGTGAGCGGAGAGCAGGAGGGAGGAGCAACAGGCGCAAGGCTCGGCCCAGGGGGAGGAGCAGGAGGAGCGCATCGCCTTTCCAGCCTCAGTCTGAAAGAGGAACATCTGGTGCGGCCTGACGGTGGGAAAGACCTGCTGTCTCCTGGAGCTCCTCTTACCAAGCAGTCTCGCTCGCCCAGTTTCAACATGCAACTCATATCGCAGGTGTAGCACACATTACACCTGCATCACCATCTTCTCGTCTGCTTCCTGTTTCTCTCCGTCCATTTTGTTTTGTTTTTTTAACAGAACCCTGATCAATAGGGTGGGTTTGTTTCTCTTTATCTCTCACTATCTTTTTTTTCTCTTGGGTTTCCACCCATTTTATGCAAATCTGAATTGGCACAAAAGAAACAAGAGATAAATATGGGTATTTTGGGCTGAGGTAGAAACGTTGGCTAAAGAGGATGCTAAATATACAGTGACACCATACACTGTCGAACATCGAAAATTACCAACATTTGATGGGAATTTGTAAAAGATTTGGACGGAAACATGACCTTCTTTCTTCTTTATGTTTCTCCTTCTCAGTCTGCGTATTTTCCTCAGACCAAATTAAGCATTCCACTTTTAACAGACCAAGACAGCGTGATGTTTTGGATTCGGATGTACCGCCTGATCTAGACTGGTCAGGTCTCAGACGCATCTCCACTGTGTCACTAATTTATCCACACCTGGCCAGATGCTAAAAATAAGCCTGACCAGTGGAGCTGTGACGAACATACTGCCTCATGAGCGCTTAACGGAAACAACACAGGCTAGGTAACTCATTTTGACAATAAATAAATAAATAAATAAATAAATAAATAAACAAATAAAAAGCATGACGGTTAACTTGAAACCCCGATGCTTCAGGGGTAAACACAGGCCAGTCCCAATTATTAAAGCTATTAAGTGTGAATTGAGATTCAAGCATTAAGTGTTTTAACCACTTTTGCGGCATTGGAGATGGACGATGAGGTAATCTGGCTCTAGCCAGTAGAGATCAGGCATATTATATTATTTATTGTTGTGGGACTTCAGAGATTAGTCTATATTTATATATATATATAAAAAAAAAAAAGTAAGCAATAAATCTTAGGTTGTTCATCTGACACAAAGCAATCATATGCATTCCTGCTGAACTCCTGGGTTCTGTGCAATTTTTATCAAGGTCTTATGATTATTATTATTATTATTGTTATTGTTAAATGAAAACTACAATATTTTTGCTCTTTTCATCTCTGCGTTCTGTCCCAGAGACGGTTGTGTTTATAATTTTAGACGCATCTTTAAACAAAATCAAATTTCATATTTACCGTTATCTGTGACCTTGATTTTGCTTTAGAAATTCAACACAATCTATTATTACTTGGTTTGATCTGTATGATTTTAATATTGTTTTTGTTATTTTTTTGTTTGTTTGTTTTATTCCTTGATATTTTTTAATCGACCTGTTTAATCTACAAACGGTATATTCTGTTGACTTCTAGTCATTTTAGAGTTTGTCTATTTTAAAAACCAGAGGCCAAGATGTTGAAGAATGTTGTTGGTGTTTATCCGCTGACGTTCTAAACCCGAGCAGGCGAATCGTACAAATGTGTGTAGAAAATGAACCGCTGCTGAACGATATTTCATGTGTTTAAGAGCGCAGAACCTTTCTGACTACTGCTGAGTGGGCGAACATTTCTCACGACTTTCCTCTTCTCAAACGATTTGTGAATAATCTTAAGAAGCGTGATTCTGATGTGCTGGTGTCAAACATGTTAAAGCTGTAATAATCTGTATTACCCTCAGAAGTCCTTTGTGTGTGTTTGCACAAAAAAGTGACATCTTAGCAAGTGAAATATTCTTGAATCTAAAAAAATCAAAGCATATCTATAACTTCCCAAAATAAGATTACAACAAACCAAATATAAGATGATTAAGCTTATTTCTAGTCAAACGTTACTAAAATCGCAAGAAAAAAAAAACTAAAACCTAGCAAAATTATCTACCAATAGAACAAAAAATGTTTCGCTTGCAATTTTAGTAACTTTTGATGATTTAAAAAAAAAATTGAATAATATCATATTTGGTTTGTTGTAATCTTATTTTAATAAGTTATAGATATGTTTTGAATAGATTTAAAATAGTTCACTTGCTAAGATGCCGTTTTTTTGCAGTTCATGACTGTTAGTCTTGTGTTTGTGTCAGGTAATCAATCAAACAGGGATCTTTGATTCATTTGTTCTACCTCGTCTTCTTTCCATCAGCTGTTCCAAACACTGGACTCTCACGCGGTCTAGCTGTGTGCTGAAAAATCCCAAAAGATTTATCCCTGAGCCTTTAGTCACGATTCTTCTGTCCAACCTCACTTCATCCGAGGCCTGTTTTAATTTTTTCGTATTCATGTGATATTCTGATAAACAGAAACTCCATCTAGTGGCTGAATCTGAATCTAGTGGTTGAATCTGAATCTAGTGGCTGAATCTGAATCTAGTGGCATTTTGTTCTTACAGGATAAATTTTAAGTGTGTAGTTGTCAGTCGTGTGTGTGCGTGCGTGTGTGTGTGCGCGCCTTAGCCTGTCTGCATGCACATCATGCTTTTACTGTTTCATTTTAAACCTTCTTTCACTGTGCACAACTTCAATGCTGTAAAAGCAATCACTGCAAATTTGCTTAATGTGAATGCTGGCTTTCATCCATCGTGCTGTTTGGTGTATGCTGAGCCATTTAGTAGATGAGTTCGTCGGGACCAAACAACACAGATCCCGACAAGACCGTTTTACACACAGTCTTCTCTTTGGAAGATTCTGGCACTTATATTGCAGAAGACCTGAAGAGATTGGTCAAACTTTCTGGAGGAGCCGACTGGGTTGGTCAAACCTTTTCTGAGATTGATAGGATTTGTCAAAATTCCTGCAACGGACAAAATTTCAGCAAGAGCAGCAGAGGAGACAGGGTTGATCAGACATTCTGCACATTGGGGGTTTGGTGATACAGTAGGAATCAGACTTTTCTCAGGAGTGGATGGGATCGGTCGAAATCTCTGCAAGAGAGAAGTGGTTACTGAGGGAGCAGGCAGGGTGAACAAACATTCTGTACAACAAGTGGGGTTTTGTAGGAATCAGTTTCTTTAAGGGGTGGGTGGGATTGATCAAACTTTCGGGCAAGCAAGAGGGATCGGATGGGGTTTCTGTGGCTGCAGGAGGGATCAGTCAGACTCTATCTGTGAGAGACTAAAGGACTGGAGAAACTCTTTAAGGTTTGGACGGGATTGGTCAGGATTTTCTGATGGAGCGAACACAATTGGTCAGACTTGCTGCAAAAATCAGGATGGGTTGGTCAGACTTTGGGCAGGAGCATGTGAGGATGGTCAAACTGTCTGGAGGAGCATGTGGGATTGGTCAGATTTTCTGCAGGACCAAGAGGGATTGGTCAGACCTTTGGCAGGAGCTAGAAGGATTGGTCAGACTTTATGCAAGAACTGGTGGGATTAGTCAGACTTCCTGCAAGAGCAGCTGGGGGTGGTTAAACTCTCTGCATGAGCAGGTAGGATAAGTCAGATTTTGTGCACGAGCAAACGGGATTAGTCTGGCTTTCTGCCAGAGCAGACAGGATTGGTTAAACTCTCTGTGTGAGCAGGTGGGATTAGTCAGACTTTCTACAAGAGCCATTGTAATTGATGAAACTTCATGCGAGCAATTGGGATTTTTTTAGACTTTCTGTAGAAGCAGGTAGGACTAGTCACACTTTCTATGGAAAAAAAATCTATTTCAGGATTGTTTAAATTTGTTGTGCAAGTACAGTAGGTGGGATTAGTCATGCTTTCTGAATAAGTGGATGGGGATTGCTCAAAATTCCTTATTTCGGATTGGGATGTAAAAACCAGCCCCCTTTGCACACTTCTACCAGTGAGTCCTCATACTGTCCTGAGAACGACTGCTTTCACGGCTCTTGTCTTATGTGGGAGGTCTTTTGACCATTTAATCATTTGATTAATTCTTTAATGTCATCCATGCTGCGAATTCTCTTGCCTGTAGAGTGTGTCTACCTTATGATGTGTATGTGTTGTTGATCTACTACAGATGTACATTATATTTCTAGGTTTGGTTTTTATTAAGTGTGTCTGAGGAGAGCACAGCCTGTTCCATCAGTCTGCCATGGTCTTTAGACGGATTTATGGATTGTTAAGGTAGTGTCACGTGTGTGTGCATGGCAGAGCAGGACACACAGCTAAGATTTTACTCTGCAGCCCTGATTTGCTCAACTGCATCTTTTCTAATTGAGCAGTCATCTTTTCTTAAAGTAGTGTGAGTTAGGATAAGACTTACAGTACTGTAGAGCTGTGGTGTTTTTTCCTTAACTGTTTTAACCTCCACTCTGTGAACTGGAGGACTGCTGGTCTGTGCATTTGCTGTACAGATTGTTAAAACCGTGGTGTGTTTGACTGCTCCCACTCACTTTTCCTCATGAAGAATTTCTTACTGGCTTAAATGTGTAAAATCTGCATCTGGAACATTACAACACAATACGAAACCACTTTCAGAAAAAAGGTACTAAACTGTGCTCATGCTCATCACTGCAGTGGTACCTTCAAGGGCACGTCCTTTGTATCTTTTATTTTATCTTTCACTTGAAAGCTGATTGTTTCTAAATATACCTTTAAAGCTTGTATACTTAGACCTTAAGGAGAGCACTGCTGCACCTTTTGAAAACGTCACTCCTGAAGTTCCAGCTGAAAGATGTGCTGTATTTGAAAGATACAGAAAGCGTACCCTTGATGGTTCCAGAATTAGCACAGTTTAGAACCAGGTTTAAGCTTTTATATCTGACTTTTATATCAAACCTTACAGGAACAGTTTGGCCAAAAATGAATTGTCCACTTTTTTTGCATTTATCCACAGATGTTAATCTTAATCACTTTGGGGAAGTCATGGCTCGATGTTCATGGCTTTGGGCAACTGAAAAGAAGGTGTGAATTCAAATCCCAGCCTGAGCAAGACGTTTCTCCGTAGACTTTTATAACGCCATATATGGATCCTGTCTCAAGTCTCGTTCGATCACGAGGAATTATCTGGCAAATCAAACCCTGGACAAATGAAAACGAAATTGTATGATTTTTGGAAACCACTTGCATACAATTCTGCCTTTAAAGATGCTACCTGAGTCTGATGCTTGGCGTGTAAAAATTAGCTGATGCTTCAGTTTCTGTTTTGTTTAATTGTTCAACGTCCATTTTCCTGTTTTAAGTTCAGTCTCATAATTCATATACTGTATATGAATTTTAGTTCATATCTCCAGATACCAAACTTCTTGGCTCAGTAACTATAACTGTGGCAATCGGGATGTGTACATTTTTTCAGTTTTGGTGAAGTATCTTGTTGGTTATATCGTGGATGTGTACAATCAGTGTCCCTTCTCCTGTTCTCACTCAGACCAAACCGCTAACCGAGAGATGTGTGTTTTATCCTCCCTCTGTGTCTCTTGGTGATTGGATTGCATGTGATGAGTGTAGGCCTTCTTTTCATACAATGCACTTTAATCCAGTCTTTGGTGTTGTCGGTGGCTGATAATAGATGTATATTTGTGTGTTTGTGTGTTTGTGTGTGTGTGTGTGTGTGAGAGAGAGAGAATGTGTGTGTGCATGAGAACAGAAAGGAAGTGAATGCCAACTCCTACTACAGACTACTCAGCTACTATTACAGAGGAACCTTCCTCACGATCCAAATGCTCTGTACAGGAACGGATCTCCATTTGGTGTTCTTCAGGTGTTCTTCCTTCTTCTCTACACCTAACAGCTGGTTGTTTCCACTGTTTTTATTTCAAACAGATTCTATGCAATTTGAAGGTTTTCTTTCTCCTTTTCTTCTTTTTTTCTTGGGGGGTGCTGGGTCAAATCTCTGGGTAGCTGGTAGGTCTTAGCTGGAATACGTTTGCGAGTTCCTCCTCAGGTCCTTCAGCGAGGAACCACATCAGAGTTGCTGCTGCTGTTTAACAGAATGATCTCCTGGTTTTAGATCAGGTATAGGGTAAGAGATATGGTGTGTGTGTGTGAGTGTGTGCGTGTGTGGGGGGGAAAAAAATAATAAATAAATAAATAGTAGTTTAAATAAAGTCAGTCAGACCTTTTTGCAGGTTACTTTAACATTAGGCATGC
This sequence comes from Clarias laeviceps, assembly GCA_030014305.1. Taxonomy (NCBI): domain Eukaryota; kingdom Metazoa; phylum Chordata; class Actinopteri; order Siluriformes; family Clariidae; genus Clarias; species Clarias laeviceps. The sequence continues at coordinate 25,508,337 of JAQMYJ010000036.1, read as the reverse complement.
ACACGGTCTTCAGGAGCCCTGAAACAGAGTCATGGTGTTAAGTGGGTTGGTCTTACGGGACGAGTGGTTACGCTGTTCAAAAGGATTACAACCGAAAGATGTCGAGCAGAGCTGTAACAAAGCAATTTCCGAAGCGAAATACTGTACCATTGATGTAAATGGAAAGATTATTTTAAATCCTTGTAAATAAAACTGTACAAAAAGAGTGAAAGTGAGATGTTAATATCAGTCTGCAAAGCAGGAAAGTCTGGATCTGTATATTGGTGAATAAACCTTGTGCTGTAACAGATGTGTGTGTCTCTGATCTTTATTTTAAACAAATTTTGACATGTTTTTAATGTGTGCCTCCAATGTGTGTTTAATTTTGCTCCCTAATGTTAGTATTTATATTAACGTAGAATGCACATGATTTTAACAGTTACAATCTACTACTCAGTTTGCTCACCAGGGACAAACTGATAGTTATAGTCTAAACTTTTTCCCATACAATTTCCAATTTATTTCCATCATTTTTTAATTCTGTAAAGCTGCTTTGTGACCATGGCAATTGTTAAAAGCACTATGCGAAAATGAAAAAATGCATCTAAATAAATAATCATTACCATTGTGTTTTTAGAAAAGGTTTACCAATATTGCAATGCACAGGATATATTCTTCCAGCTTAAATCCAAGACCACAGCAGGTCAGAGTTTGTTTTTAATTTATAATATAATGCAAAAAAAATGTTGCACATCCACAGATTCCTTGACTCATTAGAAAAGTAAGAAGCCAGAAGGTGTAGGATGAAGAAAATAATTGACCAGCAGAAGACATTTCTCTTCCCTCCCACACGTGTGCAGCATCCTCCTTCTCGGCCTTTCGATTAAACTTGGCTTTTATCTTGAAATGCCAGTGAAACCTTAAAGATTGTATCAACTTCACAGAAGAAAATCCCTGACCAAGAAACCAGACACACTATTATATAATTTATAACATGTACAGAGTGCAGTTCTTCATCAGGCTTCATCAAGTATGGATGGGTCCTGGCATGTCTGACCCAGGATAAATAATTCATCTGAAACTATTCAGGCCCTTTCCATGGCCTTAATTAAAACTGAAATTGTCCAGCCATGGTTAGTGGCCTATGGATAGGATTTTAATTAAATAACATAGGCTTGGACAGTATATACACTCATCATCCATAACATTAAATCCACCTAGGTCCTCCTTGTGCTACCAAAACCGCTCTGAAGCATTGATGCTCCGACTCCAAAACACCTCAAAAGGTGAGCCGTGGTATCTGGCACCAAGACATCAGCAGCCATGGGACATCCATGGATCAGACTTGTTTTTCCAGCACTTCCAGGAGATGTTTGAATCGATGAGGGCGAGTCAAATACATGATTGCAGTCTGGCAGGGATGCATTATCCGGCTGAAAGAGACTAATACCAAAAGGGAATGCTGTTGCCATGAAGGTGTATACTTGGTCTACTGCAACGTTTAGGCAGGTGGTATGTGTCAAAGTAACATCCATATATAGTAAATGCCAGGATTTGAGTTTTCCAAGCAGAACATTATCCGGAGCATCACACTGCCTCCACCACCTTTACTTCTTTCCAAAGGGCATCCTGGTGCCATCTCTTCCCCAGGTAATGGGCTGTCCACATGATGTAAAAGAAAACTGATTCATCAGACAAAGCAACCTTCTCAAAGTCAGTTCTGAAGCTGACCTGCCCACTGTAGGCAATTTTGGTGGTGGACACGGGTCACCATGGGACTAGTATGAAGCTATTCAGCCCCATACACCACAAATTGCACATCCACAGTGTTTTTGACACCTTTAACTTTTTTCAGCAATTTATGCTGCAGTAGTTCTTCTGTGGGATCGGACTAGACTAGACTATACATCTTTGAGCCTTGGCTGTCCATGACCCTGTTTTTCGGTTCACCAATTGTCCTTTCTTGGACCACTTTCAGGAGGTCTTTTTCATCAAAAAAACTTGTCTGACCCAGTTATATATTTATCACAATGTGACAATATATTGTCAAAGTCACGTAGGTCCTTACACGTAACCATTTATCCTGTGCCTTTAGAGAACTGACTGTTCACATGCTGCCTCATGTGTCCCTTCCCTTGAGTATTGACTTCTGTACCACTGTAATGAGATAATCAGTAGCATTCATTTCTCCTGTCAGTTGTTTTAATGTTATTGCTGTTCCCTGTGCGTCATGAATCTATAAAAAATCTATTTAAAAAAAATAGCCCATAATATTAAAAAGATTTTTTTTTACAAAGATTTCCTGTTGTTGATATTGAACTCCTAGTTACTCTTATTTAGAGAATTCAAATGTCATTTATTCATAGAAAATACAATTATTCTCTAAATAGCTGAATTTGTAGCTTTGAGATAATTGTTCTATTTTACTCCCTAGAAGAATGACTGGGACTAGACCTTTGTTTACTCCCACATTGTCTATACTCATTGCTGGAGCCTATCTCAGGAGATTTGGGGTGCGAGGTGGGGTACACCCTGGACAGGGTTCCAATATAATGCAGGGCACACACACACTCATTTACAAACTACAGGCAATTTGAGATAGCCTAATAGATAGCCTAGTCTGCACGTCTTTGGACTGTGGGAGGAAGCCCACCAAGCACCCGAAGAACATGCAAACTCCATGCACACATTCCTGAAGCGGGAATTGAAGCCCGATCCTGGAGGTGCAAGCCGACAATGCTAACCACTAAGCCACCTTGCCGCCCCTTTGTTTACTCACTCACTCATTGTCTATATTGCTTTATCCTGTGTACGGGGTCGCGGGAGCCTGGCGCTTATCCCAAGAAACTTAGGGCATGCAGCAGGGTACACTTTGGATGGGGTGCCAATCCATCGCAGGGCACACACACACACCTATTACACACTACAGGCAATTTGGGATCGCCAATTAGCCTAATCTGAATGTCTTTGGACTGTGGAAGAAAACCCACCAACTCTATCAAGAAGTGAGAATCGCCTCCTTTGTTTACTTTGTTTTTTACATTTTTAATACAGATAGTTATAGCTGGCAAAAAGAGCTTAATTTAAAACACAGATTATAACTTAATTAGAACTCTAATCAGGCTCATTGTTTTTTTTAGTTTTTTTGCAATTCTGCGCTGTTATACACATTACCATAACTTTTGCATTGGATTTTTAGTGTGCAATAGTCTGAGAAAGAAGACTAACACATACTGTATATTATAAAGTCCCAGTTTGGTATTGTTCCACGTGGCTTTAACACTTGCTTTTCTCAAGGATGCTAGAGTATTTGCTGGAGGTGTTTACCCCTTATCTTACCCTGATAAGCAAATGCTTATGTCCATACAGTACTGTATGTTGCCAGGGCTAGTAGTGGCTTAGAAAAAGCTGTTCACCCCGTCACCATGGGTATACTGCATGTGGTGGTGGCTTTTCAGAGATCCTGGTAATAATCCTGTGGCATATTGTGCTCATTATTGAAAAGGCATAAGTGAATCTTTTCTAAACACATAGTAGAACTACTTCTTACATAAACATTTTTATGCTTAGCTTAGCTGAAAAATGTAGAAATGTCCAAGTTTTATTCTTTTCTACTCCATTAGAGCATATCCAGAGTCATGCGTTTGTGTGGGTTTGTAGAGAAGACGCCTTGTTTGCTTAAAAATAGCCCAATTATTTGAGGCTCTAGTCCAATCTGGCAGCACTGCTCTGACTGCATATAGTTATTACTTGAAAATCCCATCCTATACGTACTGCATAATGTTCATTTCTGCCTGATGCCTTGTGGAACTTGGTCCAGCAGAGGGCAGCATCCAGACATTTTGCACCCCCTGCAGCAGCACCCTGTCAGAGCCTTCCTGTGCACCCTAAGACGTAAGTGCGATTGATTACCATCATCAGCGTTGTTTCTCCCATTCTTCTCATGCTCCGTGTTGAGCAACATGTCCATGTTGTCACTTCATCGTTTATTTATTTATTTTATTTTTTTGATGTGTGGTTACTCTTGTGGCTCGGTGTTTTGATGTTGAATATCTTTCCCACCCTGCATGAGCTGATGTGTGTTGTGAAGTCTTGTAGTTTCTCTCCTGATCTCCTCCTACTCTCTCTCTCTCTCTCTCTCTATCTCTGTCAGGTCTGAAAGCCATCCTCATATCTTTCATTCTTGGCCTGAGAATAATACTGTTTCTATGACAACAGGCCCTACTCACATCCCAGCTTGGGTATCAGCAAAAGCGAGGGGGTGGGGGACTCAGAGATGGCATGACATTTGTATTGCAATGCATCCATATCGTATCAAAAAAAACATGTCTTTTTTTTTTCTATTTCCTTAGCATATGGGCATACAAAATTAGGAACCTAAATGTTTTTTTCTAACTTTTCTAGCATTATATCTATGTAGCATATACACTCTCAGAGCACTTTATTAGAAGCACCTGTACACCTACTTATTCCTTCAATTATCTAATCAGCCAATCATTTGGCAGGAGTGTGATGCATTGAAATCGTGCAGATACAGGCTAAGAGCTTTGGGTGATGCCAAAATATTTACAGTGAGTGTAGATATCAGTGGAATCAATCCTACCACATCACCTGCTTTATACCCACCTGGGCGTACCATAGGTTATAGTTCCACATGGGTCAGTTTTTCTGTACAATACAAGGCAGCATCATAACTACAGCAGCTCGGAGGACAGACCTCGGTAGTTTCAGGCGTTTTTTTTATTTTTTATTTTTTGCCTCCAATTGCGAAATTAAATAAGGTGTATATAAACATAATGCGGTGATGATGTGGCAGAAATTAGCCTACTATACTTTAAAAATACCTGAGTTTCCTGAGAACTCTTCATCATAATATTGTATGCATATATGCTCATAAAGGACACTTGAAGCTTGAATTGATATATTCACCCATTACAAGAATTTTTTTACAAGAAATTAAGACTGCTACATACTGTACATCTAACATAGATATGTTGTTGTAACTAAAATGTTGATCCTGGTTGCAACCCTGGACAGAAATACACCATGACTGGGTTGATGGTGCATCACATGGCAGCATACATGCACTCTTAAACTCACTTAGGGGCAGTTTATTTTTAGACTAGCCACTCTGCTTACTGGCAGGTTATAGTGAGGTGGGATGAAACCAGAAAATCAAGAGGGCACAGATACCATGTATCACGTAAATCCTCTAATGAGATCTTGGATTAATAACTTTTGCCACTGAAATCCAGGCGTCAGGGGTCCTGTATGACAATACTGTAGTGCTGTGCTTCAGAACTACACACATACACCAGCTTGGGTGTTAGATAAGGACGGAGCCTTAAAGTTTAAGTTATGTCTGTTTTTTTTTTGTTGTTTTTTATCAATCTCTGAAAACGTCCTCCTCTATGTATTATCTACTAGGGGTGTTCAAGTCAAACCAGGACTTTTTCATTCTGCAGAATAACAGAACAAAGTTCGAGAATTATACCTCCCTTTATTTCTCTATATAATCTGCTACACTAATGCACTTATCCCAGTGTTTCACTAGTGCTTCTATACCGTCAAGGTAGAACGTTTTCCCAGGACACCGGAGCCATGATCGGACTGCCTTCTTATTGTCTGAAACGCTGGCCTCCCAGGAACTATAAATATAGTCCAAACATGTGGAAATGTATATACAGGATATACAGGATTCTTTAAAATGTTATATACTTATGTATATTAAATGTTTCATCATGGTACTGTGCTTAAAGTCTTCTGTAGAAGTCAATCGGTTTTGCACCTTCATTTACAAGTCCTGGTTTGACATGAACGCAGGATAGTTATTGTAGGATAACACTTTGTCATGATTGTTAAAAGTGTTTTATTTTTGTTGATTGATCTTTGTATTTTTTGTGTTACTTCTTTGGTATGAACTGTTAAGGCACTTGGGTTTTACATGTCTGTATTATTTACCTACTAGATCTGGAAGTACTGCAACTTTACAATTCTTTGTTTTAAGCCTTTCTGTGATCTAATTCCGACCTTGGGAATGAGCTGCGGCATGGCCTTCACTGTGGTAAATGATATAGAAAGCTAAAGCCTATGGTCTTGTTGCTGTGCTATTTGCCTTCAGCATTACACATTATACATTTGTATACTATAGATTCTTCTAGTATTTTGCACCATCACATGCTTTTGTAAATTGCCCTACATTAAAATCAAATGTGTCAGACGTTATTTCACAGGAGTGTGATTCATCATTTTAGCAAAGATCTAATAACAAGATTATTTTTTTTTCCTACTGTAAAGCTCTGCTTTGCCAAAATCTAAATGCACTGAAGCATGGTTTATTATGATTATGTGGTTTGATGCATTGTAATGCATTGTATGTGTTAATAGTCCTGAAACATATGGCTCTCTGAGGAAGCAGCTCAAGTGTTTTCTCAGAATATGAGAGGCAGGATTAATGCTGGCATTCTGTGCAGTAGCTGTTCAGCATTTAAGGTTTTGAGCTAGTGATCAGGAGATTGAGTTCAAATCCAAGGATCAGAGGATAACCAGAGCACCACTGTTGGGACTGTTGGAACAAAGCCCTTAACCCTCATCTGCTCAGTTGTGTGTTGAACTTGCATTAAGTGGCACAATCCTGCAGATGGCAGTCTGTGTTATGCAAGAAGAGGTGTGTGTATATATATATATATATATATATATATAGTTATTCTTAGCCATTTTGTTCCCTTAGTTCCATCCTGTTATGATACCATGGACTGAATTTTGTATCTTGAATCTTAAGCATCAGTACAGTGAATAAATAATACCCCCCC
>JAQMYJ010000036.1:25479264-25491247 GCA_030014305.1 Clarias laeviceps | reverse complement strand
AACACTGAGACTGTGTCTGAGTCCCGAACACTATTTGGAAGACTATTCCATAATTTTGGGGCTTTGTAAGAAAAAGCCTTCTCCAGCACCACCCAAAGATTCTGTGTCTGGACTCTGTGGTGGCTAATCAGTGTCTGAAAGTAATGTCTCATGCTCCCTGAACCACTCTTTCACAATTTGAGCCTGCTGAATCTTCATCATCTTGGAATATGCTTGTGCATAAGTGAAGAATGACTAAAGGAATCAACCTTAGATAGTAACACTGCCCCCACAGGCGTGTACTGTCTCTCCTCTTGCCCAGATGCACCCAATGCTCTGGATCCGGGACATGGTTGTTTAAGAAATATAGTAAGAAGCTACTCACTAATTAAATATTTTGATGCCAGCTGAAACACATTAATCACAACAGTAATTATCCAATGGAAGGATCTTAACTATTTGCTTAGTTAAATCCGGGTGGATTTTTTTGGCTCGACAGTTTAATTAATAATAAAAAGAACTAGTGCTTTATATTTAAATAAAAAATGAAAAAAGAAGTACAAATTGTTTACATTCTGTACTATTTGATGAGCGATTTAGATGTTTTAGACTCAGCTCTTTGTCGTATTTCTTGTACACCGCTTACTTACTTTATCACTATACAATAAATTTTACTTCCTGGAGTTGCTTATAGTAGCACTTTAATTATGATTCGCTCAGAGTGTAATTTCCTTAAAAGCATCTTGTTTACTGCATGTTTCAGCTATGCTCAACTGGCATTTTACATGTGGACCAAACAAGCAATTGATGAGCACTTAACTGTGCTTAACTGAAAGGTGTCTAGGAGTCTGGGAGTCTGGGAGCTTAAGCTTATCTAAATTCTCTCTCTCTTCAGTTTAGAGAGAGAGATAAAGTAACAACTGCATGCTGCTCAGGAGGTGAGGTGATACTTCATTAATTTACTCCACATCACCAAATTTGTTGAGTGTTGTTCTTTTTAACATATCTATGTGTCCTGTTTAAAATGCGTATAAAATGACATCGAAATGACAGTGACATTTGCAAGATCCTTGCTTCTATGATTTGTGCTAAAACAAAACACAAAATATACTTTAATAGGCAAAATGATATATACAAGGTTTTCCAAAAGAAGTTTGTCCAGAGCATCACACTACCTCCTCCAGCTTGCCATCTTCCCCTAATACATCCTGATGAGATGTTTTTCCCAGGTAACCACCAACACACACCAAGTCGTCCACACGGTGTTCAGAAAATGTGATCCGTCAGAGGATCAGAGCATCTTCTTTCATTGCTCCATGGTCCTGTTCTGGTCTTTTTTGTGGAATTAGACCAGACAAGGTTGCCTTTGCTCCCCAGATGCACCAATAAGCAATAGGTATCCATGACCCTGTTATTCATCATTTGGTAGGCACTAATCACTGTCTACTGGGAATCTCTCACAACTCCATCACAACAGTTTGCCCGTTGTCAAAAATTGCTCAGATCTTTTTGCTTGCCCATTATTCCTGCTTCCAACAACTTTGATAACTGACTGTTCACCTTTATAATTTAATTCAAAAGATGAAACTCTATATTCTACATGTAAAGTGAAACATTTCAAACATTTTTCTTTTAATTTGGATGATTGCAGCTTACATCTTGTGGACAAAAAGAAATCTCAATATTTTAGGACATTGTATTTTGAGTTTGAGTCTCTAGTTCTAGTTCAATACATGCAACCACAATCATGGGGAAGACTGCTGACTTGACAGTTGTCCAAAAGATGAATATTGACACCCTCCACACACAGAGAGGAAACCACAGAAGGTCACAGCTGAAAGGGCTTCCTGTTCACAGGGTGCTGCATAGTATAGCACATTCATGGAAAGTTGACTCGATGCTAAAGGTGTGGCAGGAAAAGGAGTACAACAAACAGGGATGAGCACATCCTTAAGAAGATCGTCAAGCAACGCCGATTCAAGAATTTCAGAGAGCTTCACAAGGAGTGGAATAAGGCTGCATCAAGAGCCATCACACGCAGACATCTTCAGGAAATGGGCTACAACTAGTTTCAAATTTGTAAATTTTGCATTTTATTTGGAAATCCAAACTCCAAGAGTTTGGAGGAAGAGTGAAGAGACACAGAATCCAAGTTGCTTGAAGTCCCGTGTAAAATTTCCATGATCAGTGATGGTTTGGGTCCACTGCTGATGTGTTGGTCCACTGTGTTCTATCAAGTCCAACGTCAATGCAGCTATCTACAGTACTGTACCAGGAGAAGTTAGAGCACTTTATGCTTCTGTCTGCTGACAAGCGTCATGGAGATGCTGATGATTTTCTTTTCCAGCAGGACTTAGCACCTGCCCACCGTGCCAAAACTACCACTTACTGATTTGCTGACCATGATATTACTGTAGTGATGTATTGTGTATGAATGTGACTCCTAGAACCACTCTTTCACAATTTTGAGTTCTGGAATATGGCATCAGTGAAGAAAAATGCATTGATGGGATAACCTGGTCATTCAGAAACCCAGATTGTAACACTGCCTCCAGAGGCTTGTACAGTGTGAACTCTGCATGATGCGTACATCGTTTCATGCACTTTCCTTCTTACCCTGACACACCCATCACTCTGAAACATAGTCCGCTGGACTCATCAGACCACATGACCTTTTTCAACTGCTCCAAAGTCTATTCTTTTTTTTATTTTTTTTTATGTTTAAGTTATGATTACTGTCATTGATGAATGCCAGTAAGTTGACTCTTTTAACACAGTAATGTCTCAACACCCAGGTGATGCATCTTTTGATAGGGTTCTTCAAGAAATGAGAAGCTTCTCACTGCATCAGTTAGGATTAGAGATTTGCCTCTGTACACCACCACAAGGACCTGCAAGAAAATATTGCAGTAAACTTTTAGGAATTACAGCCTTTCTTTCAAACAAAGTCTCAAGTACTTTTTCCTCAAAAGTAAATAGACAACACACTGATAAACAGTTTGATAACCAGTTATGGCCAGTTTCTTTGTTATTTTAAGATAAACCGATGAAATAAATAAAAAAAGTCTGGCATTGATGGAAGTTGCCATGGAATCCAGCTAAAGTGGATGTTCACAGAATTATTTGGTGAGAAAAAAACGCTTCACAATATCTAGCCAAGTCAGCGACACCTATACTTTATCATTATCAAAGTCCACAATCAAGAGACGCCTTCATGAGCGTAAACACCTCAAGATGGAAAACCCCTGGAAACACTCAAGAACAGAAAGACCAGATTAGACTTTACAATTAACTTGTACTGAATGATTGGAAAAGAAGAGTATGGAGAAGGAAAGGAAGGGCTCATGTTATAAGCAAACTGCATCCTCTATCAGTGTACGGTAGGAACTGGCTCACTGGTGTTTATTAATGATGTGACTGCTGATAGAAATAGTAGGATGATTTGTAAAGTATATAGAGCTGTACATTTAGCTTGGATGCAGTCAAATGCTACAAACTGATAGGATAGTGCTTCTTCACAGTGCAGATGGATAATGACCCAAACCGTACCTCAACTGTGTATGCTTTTGACTTACTGAAGACAAAACTGAGGGTTCCTGACTGTACTATCTAAAGCTGTTAATATAGGCAGTTGTAATAGTAGTAATAATAATAATAATAATCATAATATTAATAATAATAAAACCTTTACACCTGTCTCTCTGGGTATCCAGCTATGTGAATGATTATGTAAGATTTATGTATAAAATTTGTAACTGTAATATCAGAGTCATGATGATGGTATTTGATTATTTTTGTGAAACTTTTGCAAAACATAACACATTATTTATTGCTATAAATAAAATTTCTTTCTCTTCGTTCTTTTGTCCTAAGGGTTAGAACACTTAGCAGGCAGCTGTGAAGTTCTCCTAGCATATCATGCAAAACCAATATGATGCAACAAAGAAAAAAACAATGGCAGCTCAGATTGTCTAAATGTATTAGTGCCTTGCATGATTACCTGAAACGCTGTAACTCATTTACGCGAACGTTAACAATAAAATAATCCTCTGCGTTGTAATACTGCAGCTCATGAGCACTTTAAGGCAAAAATGTTTGCTAGTGTTTCGAGCGTGTATGAACGTGGCCCCAGAAATAGATCATTTGACTCACTTATGTTCTGCTGTGAGATCACGAGAGCGTGGGGGCTTTGGAACTGCAGGAACACTGCCGAGGGACTGAGATGCAAGAAAACCAACACATAAAGAGATTTTAGGCATTTAAGATTTATTGTTAGCTTATAGTTACATGGCTTAAGAGCAGTGAATGCAGAAGTGTGCTGTGCTCTGTCCTGAAATCTTAGCTGAAATACAGTAGGAGCTGAATGACGCAAAAAGGCCTTTTAAAGATTTCAGAAGTGATTGTGTTTTTTTTTTTTTTTTATCCTATCCCGAACCATGGAAAGGTAGGCCTTGTTCAATATTTACTCTCTCTTTCTGAACTCGTCTCTCTTTCGTTTTGCTCTAATACTCATTCACACACTTGGGATCTTTGACTTGAATGTCATTAGGCTTCAATAATTGTGATTCTGATGTGCATGTGCAGTGATGTAGTCAAGGTTAATTTATAGGTTTATCATGCTTCCTTGTAGATTTTAAATATCGAACGGCTACCGAGCTGCATTATTGGAATTATTATAAAAGCCATTATGGAATTATAAAAGTAATATTAATAATTCAGATATGATGCTCATGGCCTTGCATTACTTTGAGCAAAATGTAAATATTTGATGTATAGACTGATAATGGGAACATCTGGAACACCTTCGCATACTATTACCTGAATAATGAGGTGTTTCAAACTTTAATGAAATTGAAATTAAGCTGTTTTTTGCTGTAAATAAAATTTTAACTATACTTTTTGAGTGTGAAAATTCTCAAGATGTTACTAGCATTTACAGTCTTAAGACCTGTTTTGATCTCATTGGTTTTGGCTAGGGTAATGGAACTTTAGCAACAAGCTGTATCTCTGGGTTTTCAGGTCAGTCCAGATCTGCCAGTTAATTTAGCAGAAAGCGCATGCTTAACAATGATGACAAGTAACAAAATACAATTACTTAAATACTGTAATTGCGTTTGTTTGTTTTAGATATCAGTAACTTATTTAAATTGTTCTTTCAACAAATCTCCTTAAACTTTGACATTTCAAAATATTAAAAAGGAAGTTCTCAGCTTTTTATTTTTTTTCATTATTATTATTTTTGCCACTACATTTCTCAAAAATTACAAATTTGTAAAGCTACTGTGTAGTGACTTTTTAGGATCATGAATTAGGATTTGTTTTGTAAAACCCAGCTATTAGCATGAATTTATAAACTACAATTTAGGAGATTTTCCTCCACATTGCTTGGGTCCCTGATGAGTCACTAACTAGACTTCTTTTTTTTTTTTTTTTGTGCTTTTAGTCTTGTGGTTTAAGTAAATTTGAGAGTTTATACGTTTTGATTTTAACTTATATCAAGAATGTGAAGCCGTCAACATTTACCCAAAAGATTTCTTTAGACTAATTCGCTTTTATTTAAGTAAAAAAAAAAAAAATAGCACTGCTGAAACTTTGATTTGGGGAATATCTCTCTCTCTCTCTCACTCTCTCTCTCTGGGAGCTCTGGTTTCTTTTATATACAGTATAAAGAGAGAGAGAGAGAGAGAGAGAGAGAGCGAGCAGCAGCTTTTATTTATTTAGTAGTGTATGCACACATTGTTGCTGTTAGATTCCTCAGCATGGCAGTCAGTGTCGCTTGCATTTCTTCGCCGGGACTTTAAACGTATCTAAAAATCACATAGTTGCAAACAGCAATTGTCACATTGTCACATCAGCAAGACAACATCATAACTCAAATGTAGACAGTTTTCAGCTAAAATATAATGTTATATTCAAAGCACTTTTTCAAACTTTTCCCCTTACATCCAGAGACAGCAACCTGTTCAAATATTTACATCAATTATCCGGTTTGACTGCTATTGTTCGCTAGTATCATCCGAGTCTTATCTTCTTTCGCATTTTCAACATCACATATATCTATTTTTATTCTAGCAAGAAACAGATCGCTGTGTGCACAGTAAAATGTGAGGGGTGAAAAGGGAAAGGGTTATATAATTAAAAATAAGTGAATAGAAAACAAAAAGTCAAGGTTAGGTTTCAGTGGTAGGTTCCAGTAGGAGTAAGATTAAAAAGGGTTAAACAGGGTTCAGACCACATATGTAATAATATACTGCCGTGTTATGCAACAAAGATGACAAAAATAGTGTTTGTCTAAGTTTCAACCATGAATAGCTTTCCAAATTCATGCCCTTTCCATTTATTATTGCCAACATACACTTGCTGAGCTTGTCAGCTATCACATAATACAATGTTTTTGCCTGGACTAAAGCTGTCAGTTTGCTTTCTGTCAGTCAAAGTGTTGTCTCTACAATGGACAAAATGGACTCGGGTAGGTGGTGTGGCCTAAAATCTTAAAAGGAAAATTTGTATTTATTAAACGAATGAGGACATTGGATTTATTTGTATGAAATAGAAAGCAACAAGATGTACTGTAAACAATCTTTCCTTCATCAGTATTTCTCTTTCTCTGAAATCTTCTTTCATAAGTGATGAATGTACTGCAATCTAACTATTTTTTTCTTTCTTTTTTAAAAATCGTCTTATTTTTACAGTATTGTTAGGTTCTCTGTGGAAGTTATTACTATAAAAAAGATAACACATTAAAATAAGTGTCAATATACTCTGTGATTCGTCTTGCATTCAGTGTAAAATATAATAAATAATCTTTTTTTTTTACTCACTTACTCACTCAGTAACTCTTAATACCACTTTATCCTGTATATACTGTACATTGTCGTGGGGGCCTGGAGCCTATTCCCAAGATACACAGGGCAAAAGGCAGGGTACACCATGGACAGGGTGCCAATCGATTGCAGGGCACACACATACACACTCACACAGTCATTCACACACTATGGGCAATTTGGAAACACCACTCCGCTTAATCTGCATGTGTTTGGACTGTGGGAGGAAACTGGCGTACCCGGAGGAAACTGGCGTACCCGGAGGAAACTGGCGTACCCGGAGGAAACTGGCGTACCCGGAGGAAACCCATCCAAGCACAAGGAGAACAAACAAACTCCATGCACACAGACTCGAGGCAGAAATAAAACCCATAAATTGGTTAATTATTAAATCTTAAATTTGTTCTTCTGCCATCCTATCATTTGGAGTTTACATAAAGTGATCAAGCTAATGTTCACTTTGGCCACCTTAGTACGGCCTTCGCGCTTCTCGGGAAAGCTTCTTGCTGAGAATTTGTGAATCTGAAACACTATCAGTACAGCAGCAGTGGATAAGGAGAGGAGGAGGCTGATGTGAGTAATAGCTAATGAAGGATTTAATATAGGGATGGAAATGCAAATAGACTGTAGGTGCTGATACAACATCAAGGCTATATCAATGTCAGATGAGAACCCTGGTCAGGAAATATTGCAACGAGCTGGTTGTGTAGTGACTTATGGTGAAACTGCCGCATGGTGTGGCTGTGATGTCTGTGCAATGGCATCATATCCATCCATCCATCAGACTAGAACTCTCTCGATACAGTCATAGTTTCCATGCACCATTTGAACTGTAAGGAATCATACCATGCCGTGTGTGTGTGTGGGCTGACATGGAGAGTGGGACTTCCCCTAACCAAGCTGCAGTTGCTGCTGCCGTTCAGAGGACGAGTAAACAGGCTGTCCAAGGCTATGTGTGTGTGTGTGTGTGTGTGTGTGTGTGTGTGTGTGTGTGTGTGTGTGTGTGTGTGTGTGTGTGTGTGTGTGTGTGCATATGTGCGGGCACAGTGCAGAGATCTGTGAGCCACCAATGAAGTCAAGTGCTGCAGATGATTCCTAATTTAAGCAAGTGTGAAGAATACACAACCACACACATGCACACGGTCTGCAAAAGAACCATCATCCTCCCACATAAAGCTATGTTCATCTGCGAGTGTTTTTACATGATTGCATTTAAATAACATTAAGCTTCTTGATCACTTTTTTTTATTTAGTATTTCATTTTAATATAGAAATCTTCTCCATGTGTAAATTTACATTCAACATTTTCAATTCAATTCCATTTTATTTACTAAGCATTTTAACGATGGTCATTGTCGCAAAGTAGTTTTACAGAATCAAAAAAATTATGCTAATGAGTTTAGAAAGTGTGAGGACATATGCATAAATTATAATTATCAGTTTGTCCCTGACGAGCAAGCCTGGGGCGATGGTGGCAAGAAAAACTCCCTTAGATGACAAAAGGAAGAAACCTTCAGAGGAAGCAGACTCAACAGGGAACCCATCCTCATTTGGGTGATAGCAGTATAAAGAGCGTGTAAAGTTGAACTGGGATTGACGGTGACATTTCTTGTGAAAGAAAGCATAAACATCGATTGACTTTTACAGAAGACTTCGAGCTCAGTACGATGGTGAGACTTTTAGCCGCAGTAAAACATTTGAATGGTGCAACTGATTTCCACAAGGCTGTACATCCGTGAATGACAATTCTCAGAGCCATGAACATTCTGCGGGTGGAATGCCTGATCCATGAAAATCGATGGATAACTTAAGTTTCTGTAGGAAAATGCACGAGTCATACTGTGCACTGCACCACTTGCACAGTACAGGAACTCAGCTCATAAAGTTATTGCCACATTCGTGACCTCAGTCCAAGCCATTTCCACATGTTTGGGCTATTAAGGGAGTTCCTGGAAGGCCAACATTTCAGTCATGATGCAGGCAATTTGATCATGGCCACAGTGTACTGAGAAAAATTTCTACCTTAACGGTATCCAAGCACTAATGAAACACTTTTACTCTTATAAGTGCGTTCTGGCATTCTGCACAATCCAAAGTCCTTGAACACTCCTCGTCCATTATACTTTACCTTGAAGGCAGCACTCATAAGATCAAAATGTTCATGGTGAATGTTTATTCTTGTTTATACTGTAGATTAGTGTAAGTCACACTGTGTCCTAAACTACAGCAGCAAATGTGTGATGACAAGTGAACAACTGAATGTGGTTTGAATTATACAGTGATGAAAAAGATTTTGTGAGACAGGCGAGGTATTATTTGTAGGGTATGCTAGCTAGAGCTGCATCTGTTCTAGAAATTCCACAGGTGCGTAAATGTGACTTTTCGACACCGGCTCCCTTGTGAAAATATGGAGCTTCCTGCATTTTTACATAGAATTTACATCAGAATAGTTATGAGCTGCTGAAGTCTGCTGACTGGTTGAATATGGATTCCTAATCATGTAAAATGATTTTTGATGGTGTAATGGTAATAAAATCAGCCTAGTCGTAATTGGTTGATTTTCACTTGTGCTATATAATTGTAGAGAAATTCCTTGGAACAAAATGTACCTTTTGAACATAATCAACAAGATTATAACACCATACATTATTTTGGGGGGTAATCCGGACTCCTAACTTAACGAGACATCTTTCCATCACTTTTCCTTACAGAAGCATGAAATCCAAACAGAATACTTCAGAAGGTGCTGATGAATTCCTGGCGTCTCTCCCTCTTAGTTTTTGGGATACGTTTGCAGCAATGTGCTTTGATTGGATCTTGGGTTGCTAGGGCAACATACACACACCCACTGGTGGGATTGATCTTGTTGCACACCTAATGCATACACACAAGCAGGTCATGCTTTTTTAATGAAAAACATTTATCAATGACACTTGCTCCTGGTAATTGAGACAAATACTGTAGATTAAAATGTGTTGTTGTTGTTTTTTTTTTATACCTGTACATACACTGGGATATAAAACATTTGTTTTAACAAAGACATTTTTACAACACATTATTATTTTTACCCTCACTGGTCGTGCACTATCTATACCTGTGTTTAACTTTTCCTTATAATTGGTTGCACCTGCTCCTTGTTTCCTACTTTCCATTTGGTCAAAGCTTCCTGTTTTTGTCACTTCTCCCTCTTTCTAATGCTTTGTTCTCTCTATGGAGGTACTGTATAGTACCAAGAGCTGACACCATGTCATTTTACCTATGCAATTAAAACAAACCATCATGTTTTCTTTTTTTTAATTTTTTTTTAGTATTTTTGATATACTTTTTGTTGTTGATCAGGTGTTCCACTCACTTGTTCAAGAGAGCATGGTGGACTCCGAGCCACCATGGACGTGATCGTCATTCACGGGTTAACGGCTTTCTTTAAAACATTTGCACCATTCAAATATTTTACTGTGACTGAGACCCATTACAGTACTGTGCTTGAAGTCTTCTGTAAAAGTCAATGAGCTTTACATCTTCATTTATGGGAAATATTATCACAACCTGCTGTTCTATGCTTGAACTGCACCCCATTTTGCTTAACACATGATTCATGGGGCTTGACACAAAATCGCCACTATGCGGCAAAGGGAGTATGGGAATGTATCACCTACCAGCATAATTAACGGATGCACTCGGAACTTTTGAGTTCACTTTTGAGTTTGAGATCACAGTTTGCCAAAACGCAATATATATATTAGTGCTGTCAATCGATTAAAACCTTTATCTAGGTAGTCATAGCCTGTGCAAATCGAACCCAGGACCTTAAGGTTAAAGGCGACAATGCTAAGCACTAAGCCACCGTTTTCCCCTCACACACATGCACGATAGCCAAATGTTTGTGAGCAAGCAAGGCGGCATGGTGGTGTAGTGGTTAGCACTGTCGCCTTGCACCAACAGGGTCCGGGATCGCTTCCCGTCTATGTTTGCATGGAGTTTGCATGTTCTCCTTATGCTTGGTGGGTTTCCTCCCACAGGCCAAAGACATGCAGATTAGGCTAATTGGCGTTCCCAAATTGCCCGTAGTGTGTGAGTGTATTTGTGTGTGCCTTGTGATGGATTGGCTCCCTGTCCAGGGTGTACCTCACCTTGTGCCCTAAGCTATCCTGGGATAGGCTCCGGCCCCCCTACAACCCTGAATACAGAACAATGAGTGAGTGAGTATGAGCAAGCAATTGAACAAATGAAACTGGTTTTATTATCAGAATCAAAAACACTTTAAAGTCCTATTTGGGTTATGCTATTGATTTTTATTTTTTTTTACCCTTAAATATTTTCATACATGCATGTAATAAGACACATAAAATAGATGTCGCATGACAAACAGCATTTGCACACAAGCAGAATTACTGCTGAAGATTATCTTTATGCAAATTTATGCAAAGTGCGTAAAAATCATGTGATTCCCATCTTTTAAACTGTTGCCCCTTGTGGACACTACTTTAATTAAAAAATGTTAGGTGTCACTTTACATCTCTTCTTTGCAGAATCTCTGTGTTTGACATTTTTTTCTCAAATATTATAAAGATCCCTAATCACATGAGTGAGTACACCTCTTAAAAGGTTCAATTTGAAAATTTGCATATTAAAATTATTTTATTTTATTATTTTGTAACATTGCAACTTTGAGAGAGTTATCATGTTTTGCAAATAAACAAATAAAAATATATATTACTATTCTAATCATCTTTTAAACATTAAAATGGTTTACTCACTCACTCACTCACTCATCGTCTATACCACTTTATCCTGTATTCAGGGTCACAGGGACCTGAAGCCTATCCCAGGAGACTTAGGGCACAAGGCAGGGGTCACCCTGAACAGGGTGCCAATCCATCACAGGGCACACACATATACACACTCACACACTCATTCACACACTACAGGCAATTTTGAAACACCAGTTAGCTTCATCTACATGTCTTTGGACTGTCGGAGGAAACCGGAGTACTTGGAGGAAACCCACATAATGAGAAATTTGATAAAATTTTGATTTGATATTGTAATTATTTGAGGTAAAATATAAGCCAAATTCATCAAATGAAACGGCTCATCAAATGAAAGACAAGGCAAGTTTATTTGTATAGCACATTTCATACACAATGGTAATTCAAAGTGCTTTACATAAAAGAAAAGAA
>JAQMYJ010000036.1:25464294-25479164 GCA_030014305.1 Clarias laeviceps | reverse complement strand
AAGGCATGGACAAGTTTCTCCAAGTCTTGATTGGAAACAAAACATCTAATTCTTGCAATGTTTTTGAGATGATAGTAAATGATATCATGTCTCCTTCTGTTATTGCAGTTTCATTTTATTTAAAATCTTTGCGTCTTCTCTTTGGCTTATCACCAGAACATTACTTTTGTTAATATTTGTAATATTAGTCAACAAAATATTCTAATGCTATTTCTATATGTGGTATCTGAAAATGAATATTCATTATAAGGGTTTACATTTGGGAGAGCCGTCTTTAGATTATTTAAACAGGAGCAGCACCGTAAATGTAAATCACACTATGGTCCAAAAGGTGATAATAAAAAAAGATACAATACAGGTACATACTGCCTAATGGATAACTGTTTTATTTGTATATTTTAAAGTATATTACTGCAGTGTAAATAAATGTATATTTATATATAAATTTTATAATATTTTTTGAGGACAAATCCAAAAAGCAAGGCATAATAAATGCTTAATGTCTGAAAGCACAAGCGCAGTAGTTTATTAAACCCATGGGATATAAATAAATAAATAAATTAATATTTTAATCACATTTTTTAAAATGGCATATGTTAAATTTTGTTTATACTGTATATTGTTGACTTGTGAAAGATGTCAGCCATCAATACTGCTAAACTTTAATTTAACCACCGTCCATTACACATTGTTGAACCGCAGTGACACTCCTGGACTATTGTCCTAGAATTACACATATATTCATTCATTATTCATGGAACTTATTTAAGAAGGAATAAACATGTCATATCATTTTGAGATATGCGTGCCACATATCCAGTCACTTTTGCAGTACGTCCTCCTTTAGACGCCTTAAAACCTGGCCATAGAATTCGCTATGGATGGGCAGGGCCCTGGGGACGAATTCTTGATGCACAACGCCGTGAATGTCGGGAAAGAAAGACGATGAGCATGCACTTGGTCGAGCTGCAGACCTGCCTCGCATTTTTCGCCTGTTGCTTAGGGTCGTACCCTTACACTCAAGTTTCATCCCCGGTAATGATCGTCAACATGAAGGACAGGTCATCCACGGCACGCTGACAGAGTTCTTGGCAGACTTTGACGTGATGTTTCTTCTGCTCCCGGGTCAGCAGCCTGGGGACGAACTTGGCAGCAATAC
The DNA here is from genome assembly GCA_030014305.1 of Clarias laeviceps. Classification (NCBI taxonomy): domain Eukaryota; kingdom Metazoa; phylum Chordata; class Actinopteri; order Siluriformes; family Clariidae; genus Clarias; species Clarias laeviceps. Next base: position 25,478,005 of record JAQMYJ010000036.1, on the reverse strand, counting down.
GGTGCATTCTCTGGTCTCAGCTCATTGAAGGCCTCCCGGATCTCGTCGTCTTCCAATGATGTTCTTCCACTCTTAATGTGCGTTTGCCACTCAAAACACCTTGAACGACTCATTGCAGCATCGCCATTAGCTTGTCAAACGTCTCTGTGGCAGATTTGCCCAGTTTCACAAAGAATTTAACATTCACTCTTGCTGTCCATGATGAAATAACAGATGTTATAGCGCATGTGGTCAGAATAGCACCAGTTGTATGACTCCCAATGTACACAGGACGATGTCTTTTGGCACACTGACTTATGAAGGTCGGTGCTTCCTGTGACTGAGCGTGCAGACTTGTGCTGCCATCTGTTGGTGTGTTACAAAACTAGTCTCGAAACTTTTTGATATGACCTCAAACTGCCGTAAAAGTTGGTTATTTCATATCCATTTCATATCAATGACTTCCTCCCTACTTTAGTCATAGCCAATACACACCCATCATTCTGTTAGGGCATCTAGGGAGACTATCATGCACTCCCTCCAAGACATGTGACACCAGCTGACTGCATCTTTTTGAACTACAGTTTTTTAAATCGTGGCCAATGCTGAAAAAATGGCAAATGGGACAACAGAATTAAATCCCGGAGACAGATCATGGAGACTGGAAACAGACTATATAGGTCATTATAGAATTATAATCCATATTCATGGTCAGTTTACAGACAGACATGAAAATTACAGGGGAAAAAAAAAACAAACCAAAAAAAAAAACAGGTCACAACTCACCATCTAAGCAGACATCAGTAACAGCTTCTCGAGTAAACTAGAGAAAAAATGACTTTATACTGCAGCTCATCTGATTCATAAAGTCAGTTCAGTATTTGCACAGACTGTGTTGAGCCTTAATAGGGCAAAAGAAACAGTCCTGATTAAAACACGAATGACTCAGTGTTAGGGAAGCAGACAGTTATGAACCAAACTTCAATATGGCTATAATCTCTCTACAAAATTTCATTTCCACTACCCTATTTTGTCCTCAGGCATGCCAAAGAGCTGACACAATGGGAACCAATTTTTCCAACCTTTTGTTGTATTTTTTTTTTTTTTAAGTATTTGATCATACTTTTTTTTCCCCCTTAAATTTCCCCCTAATTTAGTCATTATTACTCCAATTCCAAATGTTCCACATGGCTTTATTCAGACATGCCAAAGAATATGTGGAGAGAGCCATAATACTGTACAATCTTTGCCATTGTCACAAAATTCTACATTACATATCAAGTGGCGTATAATACAGTATAACCCAGGGTTGCCAGATCACCCAGAAAAGTGCCTTGGCAGTGCTGAAAATCCTCTCACTCCAATGTTTGAATTATATGTTGCTGAGAAACTGTAAAGCACAAAATCCTGTGTCCTTAAAAACTTTCCATCAAGTAAAACTTGGCATGGTTGTTTGTGCCAGATGGGCTGCTTTGAGTATTTGAGAATTTGCTGACCTTTCGGGGTTTATGCACAACAGTCTCCAGAGTGTACACTGAATGGTGAGGGGAAAAAAGAAAATTAATAATACAGTGGGTGGCAAAACTGTCTTGTTCACAAGAGAGGTCAGATGAGAATGGGCAGCCTTGTGTGAGTTGACAGGAAGCCTGCGGTAACTCAAAGAAACACTCTTCATAAATGTGGTGAACAGAAAAACATCTCACATTGTACACAATGCTGAAAAAATGGGAAATGGAATGCAACAACAGAACTATATCATGGTAACAGACAATAGAAACAGACAATATTGATCACTATAGAATTATAGTCCATACAAATGGTCAGTTTACAGACATTTACATGGAAATTAATCTATGATTAATCAAAAACACATACAGAGGTCAGAACTCACCGTCTACACAGTCATCCATACAAATGACATTTTTACTGTAGTTCATCTAAATTCAGTTTTGTAGACACTATTACGCCTTAAACAGACCTGATTAAAACACGAATTCAAAATGGCTGTAATCTTGCTACAAAATTTCATTATCACTACGGCATGCCAAAGATCTGACACGATGTGCTGTTGAAAGTGTTGAGTTGTGGCTAGCTGCTCTCGCAGCACAGAAGGAGGCTTTTAAAAGCTCACTTACACTGCATTAAGGCGTCACAGAGTCCCAGCCAAGCCCATGCAGTTCTCAGTCGTCATGTTTCACATCAAGGCTGCTGAGAAAATCATGGAAATGCATGAACATGCCAGCTGAAAAGAACAGAATCGCACTGTTTTTAACAACTCTATATTATTAATTATAGATACTAACTATAAAACTAACTATAACTATATTAACTTTGACCTAAAGACCCATAGATTGTGGAAAAGATGGTTGGTAATAGCAGTATTGTAGTCAAGTACAGCGCAATATAAATTATATTTTGTGGCATCTAATTAATTAAATGTATTAGTGTGTATTCAAAGCACTTTCTACTAGTGTTCGGTTAATCCTGAAGATCTTCCTTTGCACATAAGTTTGATTGGCCACTTGGTGTGGGGAAAAAAAGGACAATTTTAGTTTCCTGGTGCTGAAAGTGTAATTATATTGTCTTGCTATTTAGCCTGGGTAGATAGTGTCCTTCCAAAGCAGTATCTGTGACAGTTGGCACAGCATTAAACAAATTGGCCCCACTAGGATAGCAGGACTCTGACAGCACAGCCAGACGTGTGTCTTTGTGTTGGGAAACAAAAAAAAAAGATTAAAGGAGAAGATGACTTTTAGATGGTTGAATATGGATGATAAAAAAAAAGATGTGAGCAAAGAGCAATTGTAGCCCGTTGAGTAAAAAGGAAAGGAAGAGCAGAAAATAAAAAAAATGCATGTAAGGAGAGGGTAAGCTCAGTGTGAGACGGGTACACAGGGAAAAAAAAGTATCTGATGCTTCACACCATGAGTAATATTTTGATGCTGAATTAAGTAGGTAGAGGTGCTAACACTTGCAATTTTTCAAATTTCTTTCCAGATAAAGAAATGAAGAAAAACATTATCTAGAGGAAAAACTGAGTTACTAAAGGTTATTGGATGCAGGATGAAAAACATTGGCATTCACACTTGGTAGTGATTTCTTTCATTTCCTTGGCCAACTTTGACCTGTGAATGCACAAACTCTTTGCTGGTGAGCGACTATGAACCAAGAATGCAGTGACTGGGTTTCTCTTGTTAATAAAAAAAGCAAGAACTGCTCATTATTATGAGTCATACCACACTTTTGCCTTGCTGTATTGTTGCACAAATGAGGAAATTAGCCAAATCATGCCTTGGCACACACTTGGATTTTTGTCTTTCTTTGGCTTATTTTCTCTGTCTTTTTGTCTCTGGTTGAATGTATTTGTTAGCTATGTTCTTATAGTAAAATTACTGCCTACTTATAGGATACCCACAAGCAGTTCGGAAAAGCCGAAAGCCATAGGCGTTGAACATTGGAGTCTTGGTTAAAAATACATTAATATAAACAAACAAATAAATAAATAGTTTTGTTGTAAGGCGGCACAGTGTGCTTAGTGGTTGGCACAGTTGTCTTGCACCTCTGGGGTCCAGGTTCAATGTCTGCTTTGTGGTCTGTGTGCATGCAGTTTTATTCACTCTTCCTGTGCTCAGAGGGTTTCCTCCCATTTCCTCCCCAGTCCAAAGACCTGTAGTTTAGGCTAATTGGCTTTCCCAAATTGCCCATAGTGTGTGAACACGAGTGTGACTGTATGTATGTATCAGTGTGTGTGCCCTGTGATGGATTGACACCCCATCAGGCATTTACTCCACCTCATGCCCTAAGTCTCCTAGGATAGGCTCCAGGCCCCCACAACCCTGCATACAGGATAAGCAGTATAGATGATGAGTGATGAGTTTGATGTAAATGTAACTTCCATGTTTTGTTACAAAGCCAAAATTTATACAAAGCCAAAATCAGGACCTGCTTGGGGGGAAAAAAAGGTGTTTCAAATGAGTCTAATGGTTTTAACAAAGAATGCTACATACAGAGGATAGTCAAGAGGATAGTCATTTCCAATTTAGCTCCAGATCCAGGATTACTTGTGGTGAGTGGGCAATTGCATATATAGACTCAGTCAGAGTCACTTTTATGCTGTTCTTTATATAATTAGTAGTATTTGCACTGTTGTCACTTTGTCATAAATACAATTGCACATCCAAATTGCACTGCATTTCACTTCATGTCACTTATGAGTATTAATCATATATGTATAATTTCCATGAATGATATAGGGTTGGTGTTGTGGTACTTTGATTCCCTCCCTTTGTCCAACAACGCATGTAGGTGGGCTGCCTATGTTTTCTATTGTTTTAAAAACTTTAAACTTTGGTGTCCAGCCCTAATTTTTAATTCACCTCCTCCATGTTTACACCACACACAAATCAAGAAGTACTCTGAACTGTGAAGTTTGGAAGCTTGAGCCAGTGAGGGAAAAATATTCGGCTACGGTCATGTATTTCTTTCTTTCTTTTTTCTTTCTTTCTTTCTTTTTCTTTTCTCTCCTTTTTCTGTTCAGTAGTCAACATAGTATTTCATGATTGAATGATTCTTAGATGGCACGGTGATGTAGTGGTTAGCACTGTCGCCTTGCACCTCCAGGGTTTGAGTTCGATTCCTATCTCTGTGTGCATGGAGTTTGCATGTTCTCCCCGTGCTTGGTGGGTTTCGTCCCACAGTTCAAAGACCTGCCCGTAGTGTGTGAAAGAGTGTGTGTTCCCTGCGATGGATTGGCATTCTGTCCACCATGCCTTGTGCCCTAAGTCTCTTGGGATAGGCTCCAGGCCCCCCGCGACCCTGAATACAGGATAAAGTGGTACAGTATAAACGATAAGTGAGAGAGTGAGTTAATGATTCTTACAACTGAACTACTACCTCCCCCTTCATATTTACTTCATTTATCGTCATTTTTTAGACTTTTCATTTGCCCTGATGAAGAAAAACATCAGTGCCATCAAATCGGGTTAACCCAGTGTAAAGTCTGACAAAGTTTAACATTTAACCCTAAACTGATTGTAGTTAATAGTTTTGTATTTCTGGAAGTTTGTGCCAATTGAGTGTATTTAAATGATGATCTAGTACTATAGCTTTTGGGTTCCCCTTGTCCCACCAGGGCAGTTGGCCCCTTAGGGTGTGTCTCTGCAGGGCTTATAGGGATGTGCTGTGGTGTCTACCACTAGAACGTTGGCAGCTGATCCTTTGGGTGCTGTAGGTTGGGTGGTGGGGCCAAGTCACATGCATCAGACTTGTTCGTCCAGTGCATTCCATGGCTGATCGATTGGTTTGGGATCTGGGGAATTTGGTGTGTTTTTGGCCTGGGCTTTTTGCCTTCTGGACATAATATTATGACTGATTGAAATGATCAACAACAACAGAAAAATAATATTAACAGCTTTTCTAACAGCCTGACTTCTCTGAGGCATGAACCTCAGTAATGAAAAACAATATTCTCCATTAAGCTGGTTCCAACCTTTTCAAATAACAATTGACAGATCAGCTAATCAAGATGAAGTCTTGACATGGAACAATGGCTTTACTTTTTATTTCCACAATAAAATTTAAAATTGGATTGCATCTGGGGTTATATTCCATGTCATTGAGTTGATTTGCCCTTCATGAAGAAAATCTTTAACACTCTTTGCAAAATGCATTATCATCCTGGAAAATGGCTTCATCTTTACCAAACATACAGTATTTCTTTGGATTGAGAAAAGTGTATGAAATGTTAATGCACTGAGTATGGTAATGATTGCCATTTCCCACAGTTCTTTTACCTGAATGCATCTCATTCAATTGTTTTCTTCTGGTAGTTATCTTTATATATTATATTAAAACAAAACCAGACAAAAGCTCTCCTTGGCCATTGAAGAGTTGTGATTCACCACTGAAAATCACGTTCATCCCATCATCCACACTCCATGATTGCTACTGAATTCTGTTTTAGGCTTTAGTGCTGTTTACTGTTTGGCTTTTTTTTTGTGTGTGAAAAATTTGATTGCAAAATGAGGTCTGTTCTTGCAAAAAGGTTTGAAAAAAGAAACAAGTATTACACACTGATAGAGAATATTTTTTGCATGTTTTCTTTGAGTCAGAATTATGTTAAAAACAGGAAGACCAAAATATTTTGATAAAGTTGTTTGATTTTGTATGAGTTTGTATGATTTTGCAAAACACAAAAAATCCACCCCGCAGTCTTGCCACAGTGGGTGAATCAGCCTGCAGTTGTGTTTGTGGCACTATAAATATGCAAGTTAGTATATTGGGTGAGTTTACATGTACATAAAAGATATAGGAAACTCATGCATTGGATTATGTTTTTGTTGTGAGTTGTCTCTTTTAATGATAAAGAGAAAAAAAACACAGTACAAATATGTAGATTAACAGCATCATCAGTCTCTTCCTCCACCCATGACTGCTGGGGTAACTTCAATATACAATAAACATCCCTTTACTTGACAACATTCTCCAAGGGTCCATCCAATGTATTTATTTCATACTTGGCAGCCTCTAATGTGCCCATCCAGTAGTTTCACGTCTCTAGTCATGTGACGGAAAGATTTTTTGGATTTATGGATGTGGAGCATTTTGCTACGAAGTGTGTTTGGTCAGTGTTGTAGCTTGCCAAAAATATGTACATTTAAAGTTTCTAAAATAAGGACATTTGAAGAACTTTGTGTCATTGTGCAAAAAAATTGCCAGAAAGAGTGAAATATTTTGCAGTCAAGCACTTTATATGTATATCCCATTTTATTCAGCTGAATTCTCCCAGTTCGGTCGCAAACAGTAACTCCTGTTTCTGTCCATTTGTTTTATATTTGTTTTGTTGTGCATTTTCATTTGTGCATCTGGTGATGAGATTCTTAGCCGAAGTAAAACATTTTGAAAGGTGCAAACATTTTAAAGAAGGTCATATGTTTGTGAATTACGATCCCATCTGATGTGGATTCATTCCCATTAACTTTCAACAAGTGGAACATATGATCCATGAAAAATAACAGAAGAGATGCATTTGTCTGTGGGAACTGTACACACAATCATTCAGTAACACCACTTGCGCATTACAGGAACTCGTCTGGGAGTTATTACCTCACTCCAGGTAATTTTCATGTTTGGACCATTGAAGGAGTTCCTGAGAGGCTAGTGTTTTGGATGTGAAGCAGGGAGTCCAGCATACTGAGAAGATTTTCTACTGTATTTTTACTAGCATATTACTTTCCTATGCTTATTCTTTGGCACCTTTCTTGGTCTACCTGTGCATTTTCTATTTCTATAAGTTTTCTAACAATAGATTAATTTGCATATTACACTTGATGGCATTTGTTCTAGAAATTTTAATTACAACGTGATTCCATAATTGTCCAAAAGCCCCTTAAATGCAGTTTATCCAAAAGTGTTCAAAATCAATGATTTAATCAAAATTGTTATTTCTAACCAAATACTAATGTGGTGTTCCTTGTAATTTCTCCTCACTGTTTATTAGCACCTGATAACTATTGAGCTTGTATTAATTTGAGGACAATGGGAAAGAGGTTAACCGTTGGCAGAAGGGAACCTGCTTATTAAGAGCAGACAGTTATTGTTAAAATAATAATGTAAATATTCTAATAGTTTCCTTGGCATTTTCAAAAACTTTGATGCCTACCTTTAAAGCAAAACACACACACACACACACTGATCTCTGTTCCATTAAGTATAGCTTTACTTACTGGTCATATCGAGACTGTGCTCTTGCAACATTATTTCCCAGCCTCTCTAAGTGTAAAGAATGATTAAGCAGCACTTTTATTGTGTGTCAGAGTATATCTAGTGCTAATATGGGATGCATGGCAGAATGTGAGCTGTGTGTTAACAGGAGTGCAGCAGCGCAGTCTGGATTAGGTGGTGGTATCAGCATCTACCGACTCACTGGAAGTTCCCTCTGTGCTCTTTTAGTTATCTGCCTATGTCAAAGTTGTGAAAGCCAGGACAGTATGTCAATAGAATTTTCCCATTTCAATATTTGAAGGAGAGGTTTTACACAGTGACTTTCTAGTGCATGGTGAGCTATAGCACAAAAATGATGCTAATCAAAATACAAAACTATCCTTACCTTGTCTGGATCCCTGTATCCATTTCTCTTCACTGACAAAATCCAGCTATCTTCTGCTAAAACACAGGCCAAGTTGGACAAGCTGGTAAACCATCTGCCCCAGCTGGATATTTTCCAGCTTCCTAATTACTTGTCTAAATTGATCGATACTTTTTTTTTTTTTTTTTAGATTTTTCTAATTGCCTTCCTGTTCTTAAACTAAAAACACCTTGTCCATGATGTTTGATTAGTAGCAATTATTTAGAAATTCTTTCTATCTACCAGCTTGACCAGCTCAACCTGTGCTTTGGAGCTGGTAGCTAGATTTTTCAGCCTGGCCATGATAAAATAGTAAAGGATTTTCTGGAGGTACTCGGAAGTGGAGGCGATGGCATACCTGTCCAACATAATGCTTTTAGTTTCAGAGACCTTATTGTGCACTTTTCACTTTTAAAGTTTCTATGCTGTTTGAAACACAACAAATATGGCTTACATGTGACATTATATTCCCAAATGCTATGAAAACAAACTAAAGGGCTGCTTAACTATCCTACTTCTTCTATAATATCCTATACTTCTACTTGGAACTTGGAAAACGGAGCAAAAATCACATTTCACCTTAAGTGAATATCTTGAATTCGTTTAATTTCATTGATTACAATAAACCAAATATTAGAAAATTAATCCAATTTCAAGTCATCATTACTCACATTAAGCTTTAATTTTTTTTTTCTATTGGTAGATCATTTTGATTCTTTACAGAAATAAATGCTTAAAATAAATGAACTTATCTGCTATAAGAAATCTTATACAGGTATATGCTTTATGGTAAATTTATGAGAGTACTAGATATATCTGACTATATTTAAGATATTTACACTTGCAAATATGTATTTTTTTTGCAGTGAATACAGAAAAAGAATACAAAATATATTTAAAATAGGCAACGAATTCAGGACCTATAGTTGTAAAAATAAGAGAAGTGCCAAAGACAAACCAGGACTTGTGATGAAGTTTCTCATGAATAAAGGAGTAAAACTGATTGACCTTTAGAGAAGGCATGATGAAGATCTTAGCTAAAGTTAAATATTTTGAAAGGTGCAAAAATGTTAAAGAAGGCCATATGTTTGTGAATGACAATCCCAAGTGGCTTGGAGCCCACTGCAGTTGTTCCCACTAACTTTCAGCATGTGGAACTTGTGATCCTTAAAAAAAGTAACAAAAGAGATGCGTCTGTCTGTGGAAACTGTACACACAATCATTCACAAGCACCACTTGCTGATTAAATAACTCGTCAGGGAGTCCAAGCTCATTCCAAGCGATTTCCACATGTTTGGGCCATTAAAGGAGTTCCTGGGAGGCATGAATCAGGGAGTCCAGCATACAGATAAGAAGTTCTACCTTGATGGTATCCAAGCACTATTGAAACGCTGGGGATTATATAGAGAAATAAAGAAAAATTTTACTCATAACTGTGCTCATTGAAAACCTCTAATCTTAGAAACCCACAGAACATTACTGTTGCTATATAATGCTGAGACCATAAAGGCTAAAAAAATATATTGGGTCTAAAACACTTGCCATATTTTTTATGAATTATGTCCTATAATTGGCATGACACATTATACCCACAGGCAGGAACACACTACATGAGTAGTTTACTTGCAATTTACTTACAGCAATTTCTCATCCAAAGACTTTGTGTAGACCTTGTTCAAATTTACACATTAACACAATGATGACATTTTGCAGATCAGTCAGTGAAACAGAAGCTTACTGTACATAAATTAGCACTTTTACTGAGTATAATCATATGATATGATTTACAAGTTTACATGGACAATATTTGTTCAATCCGATAAAAATCATTCTGATCAGAGTTTCCAACTGCACTGCTTACGTGGATACTCATTTGAAGATATGCATTTACATGCTCAAAGCATTCAATCAGAACATTTTTTTTGAAATGCAAATAGTGGTTCTGCCTGTTTTGAAGCATTTATTCTGCCAGAAATATAACAGAAAATGTTTTGGTTTTTGAGGTTAGGTTAAGCTTCCAATCTTTTTTAACAAATCCTCCTCCTACTTTATTCAACTCAATTAAATTGAGTTTTATTTATATAGCGCTTTTAACAATAGTTATTGTCACAAAGCAGCAAATTATGGAAATGAGTTTAAAAAGTTGGAGGAAACGTGTATAAATCATAATTATTAGATTGAAGCCAACGATGACAGAGGCAAGTAAAAAAAAACGGTGAGAATGACAATAGGAAGAAACCTTTAGGGAACCGATCCTCATTTGGGTAAAAATTTACGTTTGGTTATCTATGATTCGTTGGATGCTTTATGATGTATGAAATGGCGGGCCAATCAGTTCCCCTTCTTCAGTCACAGATCCAGTGGATGAGTAAGGACTAATGGGAGAGAATCTGATGTTACCCTCATGTTAGGCAGGCATGTACAGAAAGAATGGGTTATTATTCCGATTATTTGTCTGATGGCGGCACGGTGGCTTAATGGTTAGCACTGTCACCTTGCACCTCCAAGTCCTGGGTTCAATTCCTGTCTCTGTGTGCATGGAGTTTGCATGTTCTCCCAGTGCTTGGTGGGTTTACTCTGGGTACTCCGGTTTCCTCCCACAGTCTAAGGACTTGCAGATTAGGCTAATTGCTGTTCCCAAATTGCCTGTAGTATGTGAATGTTGACTAGGGGTCCTACCATGTTCATACAAAATGGGAATAAATACAGTGGTCATCATTGGCCTTCACGGTCCCTAGTTGGACTGTAGTGGTTCCTGAATGGATGGAGGGATTAGGCAAATATCAGAGTCCATGTAAACACACAGTCTTAAGCATCTATTTGTTTACACAATTCTGTGCATTTTTATTTATAAATGTTTTTTTTTTTTTATTATTGCTTCCAACAATCTACTTTAAGTAATTCTTAACAGAAAAAGGACAACGCAAAGATACAAAACAAAGCATTAATTTAATGGGTGAAAGTAGGTTGGTCCAGTCCGGTTCTGCATATTTGGTACAGAAAAGATTCTCAACTCTCAACTCAACTCATCTTTATTTTTATAGCACTTTAACAACAAGAATGCCCCAAAGTGCTTCACTTTGATTCATGGCTAATGTTAGCTACCAATCTAACCAGCTTCTTACACAAGGCTGAACCACAAATTCCTTTCTAACCCCTGTGTCTTTTTTGTTTGTGGAACAAGGAATTCTACATCCAACACCAGAGGAACCAGATACAACAGGAATCCCATGCTCATTCGGGTGATATTGGATAAGGATTTATGCTTTACTATGTATGAAACAGCAAGATAATAATCAGTGCACCGTCCTCAGTCAGAGACCTAGTGGATGAAAGTAAGGATAACACAACACAAGGCTAAATCTCAAATCCATCTCTAACCCCTGAACAAGGGCACTTGTTGTGTCCTTGGTGTGTGGAACAAGAGATTCTACATCCAACACTGAACAAAAGTGTGTAGTTGGTGTGTGGACCAAGATATTCTACACCCTACATAGCACCTTAGCTTTCCATTTTATGCTAGTTGGGATTCAACTCTGGAACAGTTAGCTATGTGAAGTGGAATTTGTAGAGAAATAAGAGAAACGTAGGATATTTACAGGACTGTCCACCACCTCCATGGTATATTCTCTATGCCTTTTGGCTACATAGTACCAGCAAACATTTAAAACTAGTTTTACTCCTGCTTATTTATTTTATTTTTATTATTTAAAAGAGAAGGAGAGTTTAGTTTAGCTAGTCCATTTGTGCTCACACATACAACACTGACTCAATACTGAGTCACTATGCATAGTCTCTCTCTCTCTCACACACACACACACACACACACACACACACACACACAAACAAGCACTAAGTAGCATTCCCATATACAAATATACACTCACCACTAAAGTGTCAGAAATATAATTCATATGTTTTTTGTTCTTGTTAAAAGAAGCTCTTGTGGTGATTAGAGGGAGCTTTTAGCACAGCAGGTATTTCATTGGACGACTCCCTGGTGTGAATCTACATTATGTGAAGCCACTGAGCCCCAGAATGCCTGTGTGCTAAGACTGTTGGCGCCACTTGCTCACAACTTGACCCGAAGGCCTGGCTCTTCAGCAGTAAATAATGCAACCTTTCTGGCAGTGATGTCAGGATACCAGTAGAGAGTTTACAATGGTCAGCTTGGTTGAAAGAGCATGCAGCATTTAAGACATGAGTCAGCCTCCATACAGTCTGCTCTCAGAAGCAGTCGCATTACAGCTTGGTTTCTCTCTTTTTCCTCCACCATCCATGTCTTTCATTTTTTCTCTGACTTAATCAAAGTGCTCATAAAGCTAGAGCTAGTTAACGCTTTGTAATTTTTACAAGAATGTGTTTTTTTTTTTTTTTTTTTTGCATATTTGTTTGCCATAACCAATTTCCACAGCAGTTTGTTTCTTCACATTTGTACCACAGCACCACCATGGTAATGAGGTGAAGCCTGCAAACTGTGTTTTAGGTATTTTTAGTTAGGTGCTACACTTGTGTGGGTGTCACTTTATTTTTTTAACTTCTTATTCTAAGCTATTTTAAATGTTCTGGATTCATACTGATTCTTTCGTGAAAAAGAAAGTTATGTAAAAAGTACAAATGTAGATGAGTCAGTGGTGTGTGCATCGGCTCATCAGTACTTCACTCACAATGACAGCGATTGTTAATCTTCTCCCACGCTCTAGAACTAAAGCAATAGGCTTGGTTGGAGTGATCCAGATCAGATGTTTTAGCATTTTTCGCCTTCTCTTTCTCCCGGGTGCATATATGTGACAGGTGTAAGCCACATAAACGTGTCATCCCCAGCTGCCTGGCACTTGTTCAGATAGCGTTCAAGGCTGTGATTGTACCTCGGCCAAATCGATATCAGTCAGGAGGAAACCTTCCCCAGCTCCCCAAATTATCGATTTTCTCTCTCTCTCTCTCTCTCTCTCTCTCTCTTAATTTTAAAGTGAATAAGAGGGTATGGGAATAGAGGAATGACAGACAGAGCTCTTTGGGTCAGCAGGAAAGTCATCCGGCAGTATAGGAATCCTGTTAGCCCCCTGCTAGCTCACATTTTTCTTTTCAACAATGGTTTTCAATCCGCCTAAGCTCTATGATGAAGTAATCACTGTTCCTCAGACCTGGTCTTCTCTTTTGTGTTTAAAGCTGGACTAAAATAACCTATGTTCAGCCATGATGTTTTAATCCTCAGACCTCCAATGCCGTATGATAAACCATCAATGTAAGATTTTAGTTTTGACCAAATAGTATTTGCTTTTGAGAGCTGCAGACCATCTGATCCACACTTTTGCCTTGCCACCAAAGCCCCTGTTGAAGCTTTATACTGAACAACATTTCAGGGCCCGGTTTCCAGAAAGCTTCTTATCGCTAAGTAGTTCTTAAGATGTACCTTAACCTCTCTCTTAACGTTACGGCGCGATTCCCGAAATGTTCGTACTTTAAGTATATCTTAGGTAAGTCAGGCATTCGTAAGGTTGGTCTGGACCAACCTTAACTCACTCTTAGTGTAGTTTCAGCTCAAGACGCTAGTCGCCGCCACTGAGCAGCAGTCTTTATAAATCAGCGGTGTATGCAAGCACATTA
>JAQMYJ010000036.1:25392448-25421351 GCA_030014305.1 Clarias laeviceps | reverse complement strand
GGCTGGTGTATGTAGTTGTATCCAGGAGGACTAGCTTCATTTAAAGCTACATACTCGTCCTGTTTAATCCAGGTTTCTGTTAAACAGAGTATTTCAAATTCCTGATCTGTGATAATTTCATTAACAATAACTGCTTTAGATACGAGCGATCTAATATATATATATATAGACATAGAATTCAATATTTACAATTTATTCATCATGTGTTCTCTCTCATGTTCTTCTTGACTCTTTTACTCTGCCATTATTAGGGCAAAATTAGAGAAGATGCCATCCATTCCTGAGGAACCAGAGGTCCCTGAGAGCGAGGTGGAGCGTTTTACGATGCCTGACTTTGTGAAGCCACTCTACGACCTGGATGTTGTCGAGGGTAAAGAGGCCGTGCTGAAGTGCAAAGTAGCCGGCCTGCCCTACCCCACCATTTCTTGGTTCCACAATGGCAAGAAGATTGAAAGCACCGAGGACAGGAAGATGACGCAGTGTGAGCCATTGCAATATTTCTCACTCTTCTGTATGGAGGTCAGAGTGTCAGTCAAACACTGAGACTGCAGTCTCAGTTAAAATGAGAGTGTCAGGAGCTGAGATACTGTAGAGTGAAATATACAAAATGGCCTAAATGTTCTTCTTTTACCCTTCTTTGGCTTTTTCCTCCCTTTGAAAGTGCTTCAACTTTATCACTTGTAATCACTCTTAATCTTTGTTAAGCACTTCTAATTCAGTTTTTTCCTCATCTGCAGTCAGAGATATCCACAGTCTTGTCATTCGCTCTGTCTGTCATGCCCACGGCGGTGTCTACAAGAGCGTTATTTCCAACAAGGTGGGCAAGGCCACATGCTATGCCCATCTGTATGTAACAGGTGAGAAAAATTCCATAACTTATTCAATAGTATATGCCTGGTATGCCTCATATTCACTCAGTTTGTATCTCTAATTTAGTAGGAGTCTGGTTGGGTTGGAGTATGGCAGAGAATATTGATCAGCAGAAGAAAAAAAAAGGATTTAGAGAGAAGGTGTTAACCCTTTCCTACCTTCATTAAGGCTTTACCATGAACATCAAAACCATTAACATTAAAACAACATAGATTTTAGGTCCCCCTTTTACTATTTGGGGAGCATGGGGGCCTTGGGGGCATGGCTCTGCAGGGCCTCTGGGGGATACTAGGACATTGGCAGCGGATCCTTTGGGTGCTGTTGGTTACGTTTGTACTCAACGCATCCTATGAGTGCTCGATTGGATTGGGATCTGGGAGATTGAAGGCCAGGGGATGGCCTTGGGCCTTTGACTGGATTGATGTTTTTCAGTGATTTGTTCTTCAGCGATTGTGTTTCATTATTGTTATTAACCTTAGCCTTGACTTCTACTATTATTGTTTTTTTTTTATGATTTTATTTCTTTAAGCCTTTAAATGATCTCCCAATTCATCTCATCAAGTACCACATAAGTTCAACTTTAGCCTGGATTTTTTTTTTTATCCTTTCTTTTGATGAACACCTCTGAAAGAGAAAGTGTCAATACAAAAGTCAAATTTTTTGATGAGACAAACCCTAAGATCCACACCAAATCCTCTCTGCATGCTCTCTCTAAAAGATACAGTAAGACTTGTCAGTTCATTTGAGGGATAGACCACAGGTTTGGGTTTGTGTTACCTATCCAGGATTTCTCTTCCCCATCTCTTTTGTAGACGTTCTTCCCGATCCTCCAGATGGAGCACCAGTAATTGAGTCCATTACTGGCAAGACAGTCACTCTTAGCTGGAAGAAACCCAAACGGCTGGACCCATCAATTGGTACTCACTCTAAATCATCTACACTAACATGGATGTACACTACTAATTTGTTTTGCTGTCACTCCTTCATGAAAATAGGCAACACACACAGCACCATTTGTGTGTGTTGATTTGGAGTAGAGCAATTCACCGTCTTCAATATTCATATTCCTTTAAAAGATTAGCTGTCAATCTTTCTAGGCTTCAATGTGCCCTAATGTTTACTAGTGTGTTTTTTCTTGCACGCATTCAAAATTCTTCTAATTCTTCTAATGTCTTTGCTGCCTTGGCGAGATATGTTATGTGATGTAGTAGAGGAGCATACATTGAGAGGATAGTTAGAGGACTATAGTGACATTAATAATACTTAATTGGACACTAAATACATTTACATTTTAGGATACATTTACAGTACATAAAACATACTGTATCTTCGCAGCATCCTTTTTGATATTGTTCTTTTATACACAAGAAAAATTTGTAAAACTTTAGTTAAATGAAATAAAATCATTGTTTACATGGGACAGTATAAACAAGACGGTACATTGACATTGAGAAAAAAGAAATGCATGCTATTTTTTAAGCCATATTATCAGTTTAATGATCAGACATGTGATGGTAAATAAAATTAAAAAGAAAATCCATTTGCAAAACTAATCTTTCTGATTTAACGTCTCGAGCTCTGCCACCAGTCTGATGAGCTGTTTTCAGCTTAATGAATTAGAAGAATGCATTTTTTTTTTGTTCACAAGGAACAATGGCCATAAATTCAGCTTTGGTTTCTCTTTAGCAAACTACTCAAAAAAAGCTGCTCAAAGTTTATACATTTATAAATATGTGATTCAAACTACTTAAAAAAATCCACAGAAAAATTCCAAAGAAATTCCACATCCACATCTAGAACATGGTCTGCTAGTTGAGTATCCCTGATATACAGAACAAGATGGTCTGACCATGAAAAGCTTGAAAATGTTGTTTTAATTAATTTCATTGTTCCAGATCCCAGCACCTTGATGTACGCTGTTCAGCAGCAGGCCTTGGGCTCTATCCAATGGACTATTATAGCTTCTAGCCTGAAGCAAACCTCCTACACTGTCACCTCACTTTCCAAGGGTATCCGCTATGCCTTTAGGATTCTATCAATCACTAGCAAAGCCTTCAGCAAACCATCTCCGGCTACAGACCCAATACAGCTCATAGACAGAGGTAAGCACACACACAAACATATTAATTAGCTTTAGTTGTTTCATTATAGTTATAATTGTATTATCTTTTCCTGCAGGTCCATACCTCAAGGAGGCCCCAGTTATTATTGATAAGCCAGACATAGTATATGTGGTGGAGAATCAGTCAGTCAGCATTACGGTCACGCTTAACCATGTCAATGCGGCTGTCACCTGGAAGATGTGAGTTATCTATTCAATATAGTCTATAAAACTACTTCTGAAGATCTTCCTAATAAGTAATTTCAGTTCTAATCAAAATGAAAGATGCATTAGTTTCAGTGAAAAGCTTAACTTAGAGGAACTCTGCAGGGTCATTTCTATTACTCATTCAAAATGATTATTTTTTTTCAAACATTTTAACAAATTGGAATATAGGTTATGTTGGCTTTAATACTTTCAAGCATAATGTTTTAAACCATTCCACTTTCTGTCTGCCTTTTGATTTTACATGATCATGGTGTCATCTTTAATAAATGCATCACGTATTATTTTATAAACGCTGCTGTTCTCACAACCCCAACTGTCACCTCATTTTTTTTGCACACAAGTCAATCCTGAAATTTTATATCGTTTTGCACTTATGGGGAAAAATATAATATTTGGAAATGTGATTTAAGTGATAGCATATGGTGAATATATTGTGTTACTTTAATTAGAGGATTACAGTGACATAAATAAAAATTACTTGGACACCAAATACATTTACATTAAACATTTCTTCTTAGCATCTACTCTTTCATATTGTTCTCTTATTATGTAAGGGGTGTTCAAGTCAAACCGGGACATTTATTTCTCTATATAATCACCTGCCACACTAATGTACTTATCCCAGTGGTTGACTAGTGCTTGGACCCCATCAAGGTAGGAAGTTGTCTTAATATGCTGGAGCCATGATCAGACTGTCTGCTTTTCTATTTGAACTGCTGACCTCCCAGGAACTCCCTTAATGGTCTAAACATGTGGAAATTGCTTGGAGGTCAGGACAGCATAGGGATGTAGCAATAAATCCCAGCCAAGTTCCTATAAAAGACAAGAAGTGTTCATGAATGAGTGTGTGTACAGTTCTCTCAAACAGATGTGAGCTAATCATTCTACTCTCTGAATGCATCATTTAAATGTTTTACTGTGGCTAAGTGTCTCATCATCATCATCATCATCATCATCATACTGTGGTTGAAGTTTTCTGTAAATCGTTTTATCCCAGTTTGACTTGAACATCCTATTGACTATTGACTATTTACCGTGTAAATATCATTCACAAATAATGTATATATTTTTTACCTATGAAGTATGAATTGTTTTTTGTTTCTCAAACGTAAAATCATTGTGCAATACATTAGAATGTCCTGTACACTGCTGTAAAAGAGAGCTGTGATAAAACTGCCTCCATTTTTTTATCAGGAGAGGAGCGACCTTGTCAAACAGAGCCGGGCTGTTTGAAATGAGCATGCCTGATGATGACCAACACACACTAAAGCTCTGTAAGGTAAAGAGTAGTGATGTGGGAACACTTTGCTTCACTGCTAGCAATCCACATGGGACAGACTCCTGCCTCCTCACCCTAGAGATGGCAGGTAGGCAGAACAGTATACAGTATCTACTCATAATGGACATGTTTTGACATTTTATTATGCTGTAACTGTGTTCTGTTCTTCAGAAATGCTATGGTGTTTATGAGAACAAGCTTTGACAGTGACCTTTTCTCTGTCCTGATTCTTGCTTCTGTGTGTCTCTCTTTTTCCAGTGGCCCCAACTTTTGAGTCTATTATGGAGGATCTGGATGTAAATGTTGGGGAGACACCTCGTTTTGCTGTGGTCGTTGAAGGGAAGCCTATTCCAGACATCCTCTGGTACAAGGTACTGTAGGGTTCCCTATGCTAATTATTTCTTTCCCAGAAAATTTCCATTTTGAGAGGCTGGTTTGCTGGTTTTGTGAGAAGCTAATGATGATATAATATTCGAAGCATTTGAAAAGCATTCCAAACATTCAAACCATGCTCTATAAAATGTGTTTGTCATATTTAAAAATTCTAATTTAAATTTTCATTCACCTCATAAACACACACACCTTACATTCCTTACACATCAGGGTCTTGATGGAGCACATTCCTAGATACATTGCACAATTGCACACTGCTCATATAGTATGTTGCACATTTCATGTTTCTCATTTACACAAAAAATGAGGACTAACTTGCACTTTGGAAACTGGACAATAACACTGCTGCTGACACACACATATCATTGCATTTTATGCCTCATGTTTCAAACATACTGCTGCTGTCATGTCTACACATCATATTTTTATCCTTCTATATTTTTATCCCTCTCAGTTTACAATTACACTTTGCACAGTCTGTAAGTCATGTGTGATTTATATATTGTTTATATATTCCTTTTTTTATTCTATTTAATTTTGTTTCTTTTGTCAATGTGGAACTGTTACAGTATATATTCCAACCTAAATTTTACCATTTGTATTTTTTTATTGGGAATATCAAATATTAAGTTTGAGTGTATTCTTTTGTGCATTTTTTATTATATTGAAATCTTTATATTCCATTCTATCTTTCCATTTTTTAGGTCACAAACAGTCGTATACGCATTTCACTGAATATCATAATGTGTATGGTTAAGTACATGACGAATAAAATTAGAATTTGAACCTGCCTGTTTATATATTTATCCACACTATATATTTATATATAGTAAACACACGATGTATTTCTATATAGTGTGGGCTTAGATGTCTTCTATTTTTCTTCATTTCTCCTTGAGCTCTAAAGTCTCATATCTTTCTCTTTCGGTGATCTTACTAACTCTCTCTACTTTCTTGCCTCTTTCTTATACTGACTGATCTCCCTTCCACCCACTTCACTTCCCATGAAGAATCCCCATGGTCTCTTAAGCATGCTAATTTATGCTATTAAATATACCACTGGATGTTTCAGCTTGTGGCTCAGGGCTACAATATGACTCATTGTATTTAACATCTGAACTCTGCATAAGTGGAACATGGAAAATCTGGAGAATTTCAATGGGGAATTAAAAATAAAGAACAATCTAACCATTTTGTTTACAGCCTACAGACGCAATATGGTGAAGCTAATGGAGCACATTATGATGCACAGAAGGACAGATTAGTGTTTGAAAGTTGAAGAATTTCCTGACTAGGTGTTTGACTCACTGTGAATGTGTTACTGTTGTTTTTCAGAATGACACCCTTCTTTCAGAGAGTAGCCATTATACCTTTGTGTATGATGATAATGAGTGCTCTCTGGTAGTGGTCAACACTCAGCCAGAAGATTCTGGGGTTTACACTTGCACTGCCAAGAACATCGCCGGATCTGTTTTCTGCAAGGCTGAGCTCACTGTCCATGCCAGTATGAGTCCTTTTTTTTTTAAGTTCATCTTTCTGATTACAGTGCTAGAGTTTAAAGTTGGTACTATTACATCTTTACCCATTGTTGAGGGTTGTCTCTTTTCAAACAAACTGAATAGTTCATACCTGAAAACACAAAGCTGATCCATATGACAATTGATCAGAGGTATAAAGAGTAATAATAATAATAATGTAATAATAATAATAATTATTATTATTATTAGTAGTAGTAGTAGTAGTAGTAGTAGTAGTAGTATTTTGTACTCAAGTAAAAGTATTGTTATTTCAGTGACATTTTACTGAAGTACAAGTAAAGTTACCATTATAAAAATCTACTCAAATAAAAGTGAAAAGTAGCTCATTAAAATTTACTTTTTTTTAACAGCAGGGGTGGGATGGGGGATTCTAGTGTAGTTCAAAAAAGACAAGGGAGTATAAATCTACAAACTAGATGTTTTTAATTGAAGATTTATTTTACCTTTGCATAATAAAGCTGTTAAGCCGCTTAAATATGCCCAGGGGTTTGCTTAATTTCATTCAATTTGATGGCATTTCGCTTTCAGCTGGGTCTGCATCACTGGCATCGTCTCATTGTTCTTGTGAGTTTAGCGCGTTTGTTCTCCCTGCTCATCAATCAATCAGTGCAGTGGTTTACAAGGTGCAATTTTTTCCTTCCCTGTTGCGTTATTTTTTTTTCATTCATTTATTTTTTACTCAGTAACAAATAAGATTTAAAATGCAGCGAAGTAGAATACTTCAAACAAAACATACTTAAGTTAAAGTAAAATTACAGATTTTAAAAATTACTTTAAAAAGTAGAAGTACACCAAAAAACTACTCAATTACAGTAACGTGAGTAAACGTAATTAGTTACTTTACACCTCTGCGATTGAACATATCATCCCATAATTGGAATGCCTTTTCTTTTTTTTCAAATAATATTACATTTACAAATACCAGTCAAAACATTACCGGTCAGAAGTTGGACATCCCTTTTTGTATCTTTGTACTAAATCTTTCTAACAGTCTGTTTTTAGATTTAATATTTTGCCAATAGATTAAAGCTATTTTATATAGAGTTTAATGTATTGATTTATTGGTTATGTCTATTTCTACGGAAGCTTTTCTGGGTCAGATTACAACCATGAATTATTACATCTAATTAATCTTCCTGATCATGTATAATTAAATCTTAAATTAGTTTAAAATCTAAATCTTAATCTAAACCCAAATTAATAATATTAAAAATATATATATTTGCTATAGATTTTTCTCTGTGTATATACTTTATGTCCATATTTTTGTATGCGTACTTAGATTTATGCCTGCATATGTTTGTAGCTAAACAGGAAAAGGATGATCCAATGGAGGATGAGGAGTCTATCCTGAGAAGGATGAGACGTCTGACTGATTACTATGACGTGCACAAAGAGATCGGGAGGTGAGTCATCCACCTGCAGCTACGCTTGGACACGCACCATTTCTCCATAATGATTGTAGACGCCAGACCACAGCCAGGGAGAATCAACTCCATCAGCTCTTACTGACATTCTAAATCCTTCTGAATCATCAGGCGTGATTTAACATTCAAGAAAGGTTTGGCATCAAAAGGCTGAGAATGTTTGGGTGCGTGGTCTTATTTAATTTCAGTGTGAGATAGTGAAGAAAGGAAATTTATGCTGATCTTTGGCATGACTTTTCTTTCAGAGGATTAGGATGTTTGATATTGACATAACTGTACTGAAGTGTAGAATTGTTTCTTATCTTTTAGCAACCTCTGAACAGAAATGCATGAAAGGAGAGATGTTCACTTTCATTACTTTAGAATATGTGGCCTTCTGGTTTGGTAGCAAAGTAGGTCAGAAAACACGTCTTGTTTAAACAAGCATAACATTTGTTTTTAAAGAAGTGAGTGCTAAAATGAGATAATAGCAGGATGGGCTAGTTGGTCATATTTCTGCTCAGCACTCTGTCCTCCGTCAAAGCCTTTGTGTTTATAATGATAATTCCTTTGACTGCCTGCGGGAAGTGCACTCGAACACATGTATACACACTCGCATATATACAAACACAAGATACAAGACACTTGCTATTGCTGCTACACCATAAAACATTGAAACAGACTCAATCACTCACTCATCGTCTATACCACGTAATGGGGGTCCTGGAGAATATCCCAGGAGACTTACACAAGGCACACGGCGGGGTACACCCTGGACAGGGTGCCAATCTATCGCAGGGCACACATGCACACACACACAGGCTATGGGCAACTTGGGAACACCAATTAGCCTAATCTGGATGTCTTTGTACTGTGGGAGGAAACCGGAATACCCGTCTTACTTTTCTACGAAATCTTTCTTATGAACTATAATCATAAATCTTTAGCTAGACCACTGGGCATGTGAAAACTCCAGTATGCTTCCCTGTCCAGTCTCTTAGAAAGAAACCTGACACACTAGCAAAACAAAAAGTTTTAGCTATCCTAATATAATAACTTAGAGTATACTAGCTACAGTAGCCTTGATACAGACTAAGTAAAACAACACGGACATATGGTCATAAGGCACATTACATTTGTAGCTTTGACAAAAAAAAAAGATATTCAAGCCTAACTAGCATCTTTATTTTTACATTAACCACAAGGTTAATGTAGCATGTTGTGCTAGCAGGGGACATTAGTCCAGACGTTATTCAACACATATTTATTTCTGCACAGTGAAATTCTTTTTTCTTCGCATATCCCAGCTCCTTGTTTGTGGGCTTGGGTCAGAGCGCATGGTATATATATATATATATATATATATATCTTATTATCTGTCTATGTTAATTAATCCACCTAGTAAACATCATTCCACAGTCAGCTACATGCAGTATATGAATCAAGAATATACACACAACAAGAAACTATAATTACACCCATGCTTCCTGTTGCAGTATCATATTTAGGTTTGTAAACTGTCAGAAGCTTCGCTAATGATTCCCGAAAAATCCCGTCCTGACCTAATCCAGATCTCTCTATAGTAATTGTTTGTCAGACTCTATCCACTATTAATGGTTGTTAACGCTCAAAACACCCTTAATAAATATGTCATATTTACAATAATAATCAATTTATTATTATGGATATCAATATTTCATCACAGTAACATGCCTTAAAGCTTAAACTAAATTATTTTAATGATGGAAAATATACTGAGAATAAGTGCTGATGTCAACAGCAGTACATTTCATTGAAATGTTCATATTAAATGGACACAATGAAACACACAAGTTTACTGCAAATTTCAAGCTTGGCGAAGTGGTGAGCACTGATTTGCAAATGTCAATACCATCCTACGTCTGTGACAGAAGCAATTTACATATTCATCCTGCTGTCTGGCAACATTAAGATGGTCATTTTATAGTTTTTAAAAAAGTCATAATTTTTTCCCTTCCTTTGCCTGGATGAATTTTCTCTTCTGCTGTGCATTTCCCTAAAGGGACTTTCTCCGCTCTAAGACATCACATACCATTTGCAGGTTAAAATTGAATGATTTTTACTTCAGTCCTTCCACAGCACCTCTTTATCATCCCTGACATTTCCTTTCACCTGCTCGAAACTCACAACACATTTTCTACCTCTAGTAAGTGAAAGCCACAGGCAACATTCCACCTGCTGCTGAGATTCTGGTTTCACTTCCCACCATTTCATAGGCCAACTGCAAATATCCTACAAAGTTTTCCTCAAAACTGTTAAACTTTATTTTATTTCATTGAAATCGTGCCTTTCTTTTCAGAGGAGCCTTCTCGTATGTGAAGCGTGTGACACACAAGGCAGGAAAAAGGGAGTATGCAGCCAAGTTCATCTCAGCTCGAGCCAAGAGAAAAGCTTCAGCCCTAAGGGAGATGAACATCTTGTCTCACCTTGATCACGAAAGGATCATCTACTTCCATGATGCCTTTGAGAAGAAGAATGCTGTCATCATCGTTACTGAGTTGTATCCTTTGGGTTATTTTGTACAGAGAGAATTTTTTTCTAGTGTGAATACTTGTTTCAATCTCTGCTACAAACCTGTAAAAAACTGTGAATGTATTCTGTTTTAAAGAATCATGCTTCATCATACAGTAGGGAAAATAAATATTTGTATGCCCACTTACAAAGAGATGAAGGGTTTATCATAGGGTTATTGTAAAAGATAGAGACAGAAAAGCAATCATATATCCTAAAAATTCATCCTTATGCCTGGAAATTATATATACTGTATATAAGGATGCCAGGAACATGTTACTGTACATAAATTACTTTTATGTAACATGAGCTTCTGTAGTAATTCTGGCTGTAAGACTTTACTTAATAGTATACACACATTTTTAAGGGGTTTTTATATACCCGAGTAAAACATAATTGGTTATTTGGTGATGTTTTTTGTTAGCAGATGCTTATGTAATGTTTGTTGAAGTAGTCTCCAGTTGCAGTGCCATGTAACAATTCTTTTCACAGACATCCCATAATGTTGCAATACCTCATTCATTAATCAATTAAAGATTTGTTTGGATTAATTGGAAAAAAAAAACTTTAAGATGTGCTGTTATTGGGAAATTATCACCTTTGCATGGTAGCAATAACTTAACTTAGTTAATTTGATTGATTTTAAAGACATTGAAATGCTATATAATGTCGTAAGAACCGATTATAAGACATTGTAGCAAGGTGAGATATAAGCGTAAAATTTATGAGATGAAGCCTTTTATGGGCTGCAACTTTTCTTAATGAATCTGGCCTGGCACCACAAAGGCTGCAACTGCTGTGTGCAATGTAAATCTGGTTAGCTATTTGATGCTAGGCTAGCAAATACTAACACATGAGCACTAACTGTCGAATTTAGGGTAAGAGCCTGCATTTGCCCTTAACAGTTACCTGAAGATGTCATGAGGAGCTTCTGGATAGGGTAACAAAGAAATCAACAGTGATGGAGGCAGAGGTGAGCGACACCTTTCTGTCCCACTGAGTACTACCAAATAAATGACTAACTGTGACACACAGGCTGACTGCATGTGGTCTGATATACAAATACATTTTGTGTCAAAGGATACATTCTTTTTTTAACTTCTGTTAAATGATACATAAAGTGCACCATGTGTGTGTTTGATGATTTTTTTCCCCCCCACAGATTCGCTCCAGCATAAGACAAGTGTTGGATGGAATAAACTATCTTCATCAAAATGACATTCTGCATTTGGACATTAAGGTGAGTCTGTTGTTTTATATAATATTTAACAATCCTTCACATCATTGCTGACGGCTCCAAACGTTGTTGGTTTAGTGTTTAGCTATCTTTTGATTTCATAAACCATGTAATACTTCTGTCTGGGCTTTTCTTCTGTTGTTATTGCAGGTATATAACTTGGTTTACAGCATAACGTATTTATAGACACAATTTTATTACAGCTGGGATATAAATTCTTTTGTACCACACTACCACAAAGATACATTCTTGTTTCCTGATTTTTTTTTTTCTGTTTTATTTGTGCAATTCATTTCCTACCATGGGTTAACCTGTTACACTAATTGTTATAGTTAGATTTATATTATTATTAAATATATAATATCATATTTCCTTATGTATTTAATGATTTTGTTTTAGCAAGTTAGAATTAAACATGCAACACATTTCTTCTACTACTTCTTCTTCTTTTTAACCCTGGCCTCTTGTATTTTGACTCATAGCCTGACAACATCCTCATGGCTGACCCTTCCAGTGATCAGATCCGCATTTGTGATTTTGGAAATGCAGTAACGTTTACACCTGGTGAAGCACAGTATTGCAAATATGGTACTCCAGAATTCATTGCCCCAGAGATTGTTAACCAGACACCAGTCTCCAAGGCAACTGACATCTGGTAAAACATCTGGTGCCTACATCTTAAAATATAGTGTACAGACAAGAATGTCATGAATATTCTAACTATTTTTTTTTCCTCAGGCCGGTTGGTGTCTTGACCTATCTGTGGTAGGTTCAATTCCATTCAACTTAATGTGTATAGTGCTTTTAACAATGGAAATTTTCGCACAGCAGCTTTACAGAAAGAAAAATTCTGAATATACTGTATGGTATTCTAAATATAAATTTGGATATAAGTTGAATTTTGTGAAACAAGAATGTGATTTATTTTTAAGAATAATTGCAATGTATATTGTTGGTATGTAATATTTTAATAAAGTTTCCTCTTTATTGTAGTCTAACTGGCGTGTCCCCATTTGCTGGAGAAAATGACCGAACCTCCGTCCTTAACATCAGGAATTACAACGTGGCTTTCGAGGAGAGCATGTTTGCTGATCTCTGCCATGAAGCAAAAGGATTTGTCATCAAGTTACTTGTGGCTGACAGACTGTAAGTGAAAGCGCTGTTCAATCTATGTGAACACGTCATTGGTAAACTGTTTCCAAATTACTCACTGAACATTTAGCATTTTAATGTCATCATGTTCCTTTTTTGCTCCACAGGAGGCCAGATGCTTGTGAATGTCTTCGTCATCCGTGGTTCAAGGTAGGAGGGAGATGAATACCAGCAAGAAAACTTTTTAAAAGAGTGAATATTGAAGAAGAGATAATTTTCCACAACTCATAGCCTGCACTTTCCCCAGAAAATTTTATTCTGTTTCAGATATGTTAAACATGAAAGCACAAAACACATAGAGGAAATACTATATACTCTATGAAAATATTACTAAAGTATACTACTCTATACTATAAATCTCAATTTAAATACAGTATTTGGGGCAACTGTCTTGAGCCACTCCTCATTTTTTCACATTTTCTTTCAAAGAGACAGACTTTGTTGTATTTTTAATGTATTATTGAGGAATAGTTCTCAAGGCTCCCTGAAGAGCTTTTTCAGGTCTTGTTTTTGGCAAGGCTTTATCCCTGAACTTCAAACCAGTCCTTGTACCTGACCAATTTCATAGGAATATTTTAGTTTGTTAAGCCACACAGTGACCTATGAATCATCCAAGCATAAAAAAATCCAACTTAAGGCATGAACCAGTGAGAAACAAATGCAGATGATGGCAGACAAGAAGGAAAATTAAGTTCTTGCTGAGGTTGTTACATAAACAGTTAATTTTTGTAATTGTATTTTAGGCAGCCCTTCACATATTCCCATTTCTTTCATTTACATTTAATTTTATATGAAGAAATGAGGGTTGTCACAAGATTTTTCTGTAAACTCTGCATATTTAAATGTTTATTATCATTCATTATTATTATTTTATTAGTACATGGTGAATTAATTTTAAGTTAGCAAACATTTCAATGAGTACTGTATATATTCATTTTTTTCAGATACTGAATAAGGGAAAAAGCATGAGCACAGACTCTCTCAAAAAATTATTGCTGAGAAGAAAATGGCAGGTCAGAAAAAGAAACACATTCTTTATTTACATCTGTCTATATTTTATTGATACATATTTATAGTAACACATATTAAACCATTTACAGAAGTCTCTTATTAGCTACAAGTCCAAAATGGTGATGAGGTCAATACCTGCATTGCTGGATGACTCTTCAAGCCATATTTCCATAGCTGTTCCACGGCATTTAAAGGAAGGTTCACCACCACCATCCTCTTCATCAGACTCTGATGAAGACATAGATGAGCTGCCATTTATACCCATGCCACTGAATATGGAGTTCTCCGGCTCCAGAATGTCACTGAATGAGATTATTGGGGATGATGAGATAATAACCAAGACGAATAGCAATCTAGATAGGTCAGGACCAGCCGTTCAAAAGCCAGAGGCCATGGAGTGTGAGCAATTAGATGAAGCTGGTGATACTGATGTGCGAGGTAGAGCAAGGAAGAGGACAACACTTGATGATGAAAAAGGTTCCTCTGGTGAAGAACAAGGGGAATTGTCTGAGAGGGCAGAACAGCCCAAAAGACCCCTTAGACGAGGGTCTAGTATGGAATCTGACAGTTCTGAGGGAGTTCGTCGCAGAGGTGAACTGCGTAGAGGAAGCTCTGCAGATAGTGCACTACAACTCCATATCAAGCCAGAAGAGGGTACTGAGG
Organism: Clarias laeviceps; assembly: GCA_030014305.1. Classification (NCBI taxonomy): domain Eukaryota; kingdom Metazoa; phylum Chordata; class Actinopteri; order Siluriformes; family Clariidae; genus Clarias; species Clarias laeviceps. Next base: position 25,406,923 of record JAQMYJ010000036.1, on the reverse strand, counting down.
AGAGTCCCAAAGAAGGTAGAAGAATCCTTAAAAAGTCAGTTTCTATGGAACTGCCACGAAGAAGCCCAAGCCCAGGAACGGCAAAGCTGAGCCAAGAGGATTATGCTCTGAAACTGGAGTTGATGAGACAAAGGCTTCTCAGAGGAGGCTCTGTGGACAACAAGATGAGTGGCCTTCGTGGCCCCCTGCTGGAGACATTGGGCATGGGCAATGAAAAATGCTTTTTACGAGGGCCTCATCTAGGTAACCCTCCGTTAGTTCGAGCAGCATCCAGTGACTCTCCTCGAGATGACATTCCAAAGACCAAAGTGCTCAGAAAGAGCGCTTCCTTCAGCCAGGGTGATGCTGAGCCTATGCCCTTACATCGGAGGATTGGTGCACCACTAGAGATTCCTGTAGCCCAGGTTGAAGAACGGCGTCTGCAGGAAGCTGTGTCCATGTCTGTTCTTGCAGAACCAGCAAAGCCAGATTCACGCCCCATTACTCCAAAAGCAGTCACTCCTGAACCAAGAAAACATGAGACAAATCTAAAGGTAGAAGACAAGGAACCATCACCTGTCAGGGAGGTTAAGCATGACGAAATTCCTATTAAGCAAACAGACATTGCTACTGTAGTGAAAGGTGATGATCAGATATCCAGTGATGGGGCAGATCAAAAGAAAGATTTCAGGATGTTAGAGGAATCTGTTCTAGAACCTAAGAAAGTGCCTCAAAGTAGGTCAACACCTGTTATGGTGCCAAGAGTATTAGTACAGAAGATTGAAGAAGAAGAGGAAGGAGAGGAGAAGGAACTAATAGAATCTGTAAAAGAAGGGGAACCTTCTGTTACTAAGATGGAAGATGACGAAATTGAGAAAGAAGTATCACCAATTACATGCTCAGAGATCATAACACCCACTAGTACAATTGAGGATTCTCCAGCCGTGGCCCCTCAGAGTGTTGTCTCACCATATGTGACCCCCAGTCCCCCTGTACTAACTGTACTTCCAGATGGCAGGACTTCTGCATATGCAAGTATTATGCAGGCCATCATAGTCCCATCACTGCAACCACCCAGCCAACCCATAATCATCCCTACATCTACAACATCAACTTCTCCAACAGGACCTGTTCCTACAACCATGTCCAGGCATGTTGCAGAGCCAATTCTTGTGTCAACAACACCATCATCCAAGTCAGACACTCAGCAAACCACTGAACATCCTGCAGTTTTCTCCCGAGTTGCATCAGTAGAACAACCAACAAAGGAACCAAGTCCACCCAAGACTCCCACACTTGCTTCCTCAAAGAGAGAGTCCTCTCCTGGAGGTCAAATTCAGGATCTTACCTCTGAGGAGGTCTTTGAGTCTCGGTTCAAGAAACGCGAGTCGTCCCTCACTCGTGGGTTGAAGCTTCTTTCATGGCAAAAGACAGAAGAAAAACCCACTACAGTTGCTCCTGAGGTTACTGAAGAGATGTATCGTCCAGGACCAGCTGGTGCGCCATTAGAATTTGTACACAGAAAACTGGAAGAGAAATCCAAATCTGTTCAGGATCTCCGTGAAGCAGAAAAAGATCCAGGTTTTATGAGAAGACTGTCCATGCGCCTGAAGAGGTCTCCTTCAACTGAGAGGAATGAGGAAAAGCAAAAAGAAGAAGATACCAATGTCCCAAGGCGTCGTTTATCATGGGCTTTGGGTAGGAGAGGGTCACAGGACAAAAAAGAAGTGGAGATGATGAGACTGGATGGAGGACCAGAGGAACCTCTAGAACCAGAGACCAAAAAGCCAAGTGAGTCTCCTGTGCTAGCCATGCGCAGAAAGATCAGCAACACAGTGGCTGGCATATCCATGAAGATCAGGAGCCATTCTGAGGAAAGGAAAGATGAAAAAGAGAAGACAGAAACCAAAAAGACTCCTTTGTTGTCTATATTGCGCCGTTCTACCTCAGAGGGAGGCAGTCTGAAGAGGATGGGTATCCCACAGAATCAGCTAGCTTCCCAGTCTGGTAATGGGGCCTCCTCTGAGTCTTTGGATTCCATGTCCAGCATACAGTCAGAGTCAGCTGCCAAAAGTATGTTATACAATTTATTCAAGACATACTTGTAAGATTTATTGTGAAGTTGATTGTGAACTAGCTTTGATTGACATTGTGACATGTCTTCTTAATAATCATACATCATAAATCACAAAGACATTCAAGATTAATTTTAAGGAAAGTGACATACCATGATTAGTTCCAAGAAAAGCTTGGTATTATACAAGCAGTGTATGACTGCTAATGTGAGATTGAGTGCAAGAGTTATGTTAATTTCCTACAAGGTGCAGAGACTGAGAGGAGGTCACGATGGGATCGATGGGGCCTAACCAGAGGGAGAAGAGATAAGACCATATCCCAGCCAGACATACCCACTGCTATAGCCAGAGAGAACGGCTCGCTCCGCTCTCGCCAATATTCCCGGACAGCCTCAGGTTTGTCTTTTTGTTCATTGGATGATCACTCAAATATAGTCGTGCAATGTTGCCTCTCAACAGTGCATAAGAACCAGAAAGTTCATTTTTAATGCCTTGTCCAGATATGTTGATCAGTTTTTTTCTTACTTTGTTAATGGCTTGGATCATTGTCATTACTCTACACTAATCGTTATGAATTATGTATGCGAAAAATCTTTTTGAATTATCAAGGGAATAATGATTATTTATGCACCATTACAACTTCCCATAGACTTCCCTCCAGTATTCCATATCAAACTGAGGGACCATGTTTTGCTCGAGGGAGATCCAGTCACTCTCAGCTGCTTGCCTGCTGGCAGTCCTCACCCACGTATCACATGGATGAAAGGTAGGAAGACAAACAAATGTTGCATATTAGCATTTGATGATGAATCGGCTCATAAAAATCACTTCGGAACAAAATGTATATTGAACTAATAAAGAGTGATCAACACAGTTTTAGTCTAATTTTACAAAGTATTCACAAACTGAGGAAATTACATTTTTCTGATTTACAATTGTCTGTTCTGAAATTAGTGGTATTATATAGAGACTGTGACTTTACATACAGTATATCATGTCATATACTGGATGTCATATTATCATCAGCTTCATGAAAAAATACTTCACAGTATATGAACTGTTACACAGTATTATCATTACAACTATACATTATATGATTATAACTATACAGTATATTATTATAACATTGAAGATTTTTTCTTACATTTTGTAAAACATTTCAATTTATTTACTTTATATCCATTATGTCATTTCATTACATTATGTATTATCTATTTTAATTGATGTTGATGTGACCTGTTTAAAAGAAAGATAGTCTGGGAATTTTGTCTGCAATGAAACTAAACAGGGAAAATACAGATATAATATCCACTATACTGATGAATTACTTATCAGTTTCAATAGCTCTTTAATGCTTATAGTGGAGACAACAAAAGAAAGAAAAAAACATTTGCTAGTTTCAAAACATTACATTAAGTCACATTCAATTGTTACTACATTGTTAATGTTCATTTAGGTCTGCCAAACCATCCTGGTATGCCAAATAGCTCCTCAGGATTACAATAACACACTGTGGCACTTGAACTAAATTATTACACTTTTTTATTTTTACCAGCCAAATTTGTAACACTGAATCCAGCTCTTTAACAGTTGTTGCTTTATTATGTTGCTAGGCTAAATCATGGGGCCTATAAATAGATTTTGGGATGACACTGTCACAAGCAGTATATTTATAGACCACTGTCTAAGGCTAAAGTCATATTTCACTCCATTAGCCATAAAATCCAATAATATAACAATGGGGGTAATTTAGGATGTATTTTGAAATGATTGAAGTCAATGTGATTTTGAAGAGAAATGAAGAAAAAAAACATTACATGAATTTACTGTGAGTTTGTGGATTCTTTTGTGCCTGGTCAGATAAAAAGCAACTGGAGATTGACCCAAGAATGAATGTGATCTCCTGCCCCGATGGAAGGCAGCTGCTGATGATTATGAAGACCACTAAGAAAGACGCAGGCCTTTATGAATGTGTGGCCACAAATTCATTAGCCTCTGTTAGCAGTTCCTGTAAACTCTCTCTCGCCCGTGAGTACATGCCAAGACAATCATACTACATGTGCATACAATATGTACAGTACACGGTGGAACAACCAAGGAAGCTGTCCTGAGCTCAGGCTGTGGGTCTATGTATCACTTGCACTTGCAACACAGATAAGTTAATATTTTCCCTATTTAGTAAAATGCTTCAACAGACATTTTCTCATATACCATAACACCCTCTCTGATTATTACTTTTTATCATGCAAGTTTGCTAAGATGTTGCATAAAACACAAAATAGCAGAAAAGCAGGTTAACTCAATTTAGTGTATAGTTCTTAAATCAGTTCTTAAATATTAAATTACAATATCTATTACAGTTGTTTTGTAATCTATGTCATAGATTGTGTGTGTGTGTGTGTGTGTGTGTGTGTGTGTATGTGTGTATGTGTGTGTATGTGTGTGTGTATGTGTGTGTGTGAGTGTGTGAGTGTGAGTGTGTGTGAGTGTGTGTGTGAGTGTGTGTGTGCTTCCTTTGGCTCCATTTTTAAACAATCTGTCCCAGGCCTGGGCACTTTGCACAATGGACCTGTGCATACCCATATATGTAGAGACTGTGGATGTATGTTTACACACACAGCTTGGGGTTGGTATTTGGACTCAGTACAGTCACAGCAGCTGTGTTACTGCCTGTGTCATCATGGACCCCCATGCCTGTAATTCCAGTTATATGGTTCTTATCAATGTGCAAAGCGATTTGCTCACAGGTCAATAGGCCATAGATTTTCTATGCAAAGTTTGCCTTAAAACCGATTAACTGGCCAAAGTCATTTACAAGTTGGAATATTGTAATAACAGTGTTTTGTTCCTACTCGACACATTTCTGTTAATGTAGGAACATTTGCATTTCCATGCTGAAATTTTTACACAAAACTAGCAATTACATTTCACGCCATTTAACAATTGAGTCTATCATGTGTTTAATAGGAAAACAGCCACCCTAAGCCTAAATTCACTTAATCAAATTACTGTAGGATCAGATACTGGTAACCCTTAAAAAGTATGTTATATAAGAGTACAATAATGTTTAGTCTTACATTAAACATGAAGGAAATGCATTTTCACACCTTTCAAAGTATCACCTACATTGTTAATGCTTCTTTAGGACTACCAAACCAGCCTGGTACACCAGAAGTTCCTCAAAAGTATCACAACACAGCATTGGTGGTGTGGCGTCCATCAGACACCGTGGCCCCTTGCACTTATTGCCTGGAGCGGAGGACAGAAGGTAAGCAACACTGGCACGGATTGTTCATTGAGCAATTGATGTAATCTTATTGGTCAATCATCATGTACCTTAATACATCATCTCAAAATATACTTAACACATCTACAGGAAATTCAATGAGGAGTATGTATTTTCTAGAGTAATGTACATTTTTGAGCTAACAGTGTTTGAAATGGTAATCTTTAAAATCGCAAGTAGATCTTTACTGCCCCCTTTAGTACAAGATGGGTATTGCAGCGGATTCCTTCCTTCTGCTTCAGGTTTAGGGACTATCTCTGTAAACCGAATTTATTTCAAAAGAGTAAAACTGCTTTCAACTTTTTCAAGACCATCAAATACCTTATCTATCATATCTATTTGGCTTTAATATTATTACTTTCTATTTTAGGTCATGGTTTGCATTAAAACAAAAAAGGTTATAACATTTTTTCACCCTATTAATTCCCTAGGTGAAAGTAACTGGCTGATTGTAGCCACTGGTGTGGCTGACTGCTACTACAATGTCACAGACCTTCCCTTTGGCGCCACCTACAGGTTCAGAGTGGCTTGTGTGAATAAAGCTGGCCAGGGACCTTACAGTAATCTGTCTGACAAAGTCACCTTAGATGCAGCAGGTAAACTTTATCCAACTTTACTATGTTTTATTATTCTTTATTGCATATTTTTGTTCTTTTATTTAGTTTAAAAACTGTATTGCAAATGATGACTTTAAGACAGTCTTCCAGGATTGAAGCACTAAATGATAAGATTTTTTATATTGTGGCATAAAAAAGTTAATAAAATAGTAAATGCTTTTTTTTTTTTTTTTAACAATTAAGAATAAAGAGTTGTACCTGAAACTGAACAGCTCTGTAATGGTTTTCAATTCCACCATTGATTATTAATTAAGTTAGATTGTACAGATACAGTAAAGTAGTATGTACTTATAGATTTTTTTCAACAATTAAAAGCTGTTTTTCAAACAGTTTATTGATGCCAACATTGTTTTAGAATCTTTGCTCTAAACTAACCCAAATGTGGGAACTCCACTATCCAATTTCAACATTATAGAGTGATTCGTTGTTGTGTTTTTTTCCCCCCTGATAGCACCTTCAAAATCTACTGGAACAGTCATCGTCAAGACTCTGCCATCAACTTCAGGTCCCGCTGTGGTAACCTCCACTATGACTGTACCTCCTATAAAGCTGACTGGTAGTAAGTCTGTCCCCACTATTTCTAAAACTCCAGCTGAGTCTCCTGCTCCACCTTCTCTCAAACCTGCTCCACCTTCTGTCAAACCTGCTCCACCTTCTGCCAGACCTGACCCATCTTCTGCCAAATCTGCTCAGACAACCCCACCTCCTGCTACAACATCTGTGTCGGCCTCCCCTTATTCTAATGTACCTAAGGTACCTCAGGTTCAGCCTCCCACCCCCAGCAAATCTGCTCCCAGCACATCTGCTCCCAGCACCTCCACCCTGGCCAAAGCCAAGACTACCCTCAATATCACAGTGTCCAAACCTACTGCTTCTCCATCTGCTCCCGTCATCCCTATGCCATCCAAACCCTCACCTCCTGTTGTTCTCCCTAAACCACGGACTCCTATCAATGTGGTTCCACCCATGGCACAGACTCCTCCAGTATCCCCACCCCCATTAGTTTCTCCTCCACCCAGCGTTGGTAAACCCATTTCCTCAGTACCCATGTACATCCCTGCAACCACAACAGCACCTGTGACCCCAGTTACCTCCAATACTCCCTCTACGGCCCTGTCTCCACCTATGGTGTTGGTTACTAGCCTCACTCCTGTTGCTGAAGGAAGTGGAGCTCCAGGCAGGGTCACTCCTAGTGGGAGGGTCACTCCATCCGGACGTGTTACTCCCACAGGGCGGAGAACTCCACTAAACAAACCAGGAGAGTCTGCCTTACGGCAGGGTGTGCCCCAGAAACCCTATACCTTCATGGAGGAGAAGGCCAGGTAATGTATACTATATAAATACAAATTACATTTTGAGGTTTTTGTTGATTTTTTTCAGGAATAAAAGGACAAATTAAAGATTTTTTTTTTCTTTTCTTCAGAGGCCGCTTTGGTGTTATCCGAGAGTGCAGAGAAAATGCCACGGGCAACCTCTTTATGGCAAAAATTGTTCCATATGAGCCTGAAAGCAAAACTAATGTTCTGCAGGAGTATGAAATCCTCAAGGCCTTGCATCATGACAAGATTATGACCCTCCATGAGGCCTATGTAACACCACGCTACCTCGTGCTCATCTCTGAGTGTTGCACAGGCAAAGAGCTCCTCAATAGCCTAATTGATAGGTCAGAAACTATCTATCTTTCAGAATTACACTGCCTTTTCATTTATTATATTTGCTTTCATGATGCCTTCATATTACACAAAACAAGTGCCTGTTGTGTCTTCATTTAATTCAATGGTGTTCTTGATCATAAAAGATATAATTTTGTCCTTGGTTTAGTTCATAAAATTAAGCCTTTGTTTGTTTATTCTTGCCATTAGCTCTTGGAGAATCCCAACTTCTTGTAAGGTTAAGATGTATTTCAGTCAGGAGCTATTATTTAGACACAGTCATGCAATTGCATTGAAGCAATAAACTGTGATAATGCTTTAATTCTTCAGTTATCAATAATCATATATTCCAGAGAGAAGAAAGTACAGACACACTTACTGTATATACACAAGGCTCCAGCTTTTAATACCGAATGCACAACCTTTTCAGGTTCCGTTATTCTGAAGACGACGTGGTGTCCTATGTTGTTCAAATCCTGCATGGTCTGGACTACCTGCACAACAGGAGAATCCTGCATCTAGACATCAAGCCTGACAACATTATAGTCACCTACACGAATATGGTCAAGATTATTGACTTTGGCAGCGCTCAAACTTTCAACCCACTCTTTCTGAAGCAGTTCAGCCCTCCTATAGGAACGCTGGATTACATGTGTAAGTAAAGAATAGCGCGGTCACTTCTACTGTAGAAAGGAATTCAACCACAAACCACTCAAAGTTATTCTTTTTTTTTCTGTTTAACTCGGTGTGTGTTTTTTTAAGAAGGAATGTTACAGATATGAATCTTCACATCCAACAATGTAACACAATCTAGGAGTGTCTTCTTTCTATTTATGCCCTTTCAAGGGATCACACTAACCGTGTACCCTTAACCATTTGAGCACGTGTTTCTTTTGCTCTTTTTTTGGAAGTAATTGAGCACATCTTTGTGCTCTGTAATTTGCGTGTCTTTTGAATCCCTGCTGGTTGTTCAAAGCTCCCGAGATGTTGAAAGGAGACGTTGTGGGTCCTCCAGCTGACATCTGGAGTGTTGGTGTACTGACATACATCATGTGAGTAATGACCGCTGCAATGCAGCAACGCTTTTTATTTATATTGCAGAAAATAAAAATGTATTGTTGTTGTCATTGTGTTAGTAGATGTCAGTATTTCAATGTACATTTATTTTCAACCCTGTGTTTTGTACAAAATTTGTTTTGTACAAGATGGCCTGATATGGGTAAACATTAGTTTTTCTTTTAAAAGCAGAACAAAATAACATGGATTTCTTTTTGGTGTTATGGATCTTATAATGTTCAGGCTTAGTGGACGTTTGCCATTCACGGAGAATACGCCATCAGAGACAGAAGCCAGAATCCAGGCGGCCAAGTTTGACCTCAGCAAGCTATACCAAAATGTATCCCAAAGTGCCTCTCTGTTCCTTAAGAAGATTCTGTGCAGCTACCCTTGGTGTGTACAGAATCATTTCTTTTCTCCAAAGATTACCTAAATGACTTTCACCTTTAAAAAAAATGTATTGACTGATTTGCATTTGTGTGTATGTGTGTGTTGTTATATTCCAGGGCACGTCCATCGATCAAAGACTGCTTCAGCAACTCTTGGTTGCAGGATGCCTATTTGATGCGGCTCCGGCGGCAGACACTCACCTTCACCACCACGCGTCTCAAGGAGTTTGTTAGCCAGCAGCAGCAGATCAGGGCTCAGATGGCTACCAAGCACAAAGTACTCCTGCGCTCCTATTCTGCCCAAACTCCCACCACACCCACCACGCCCACCACACCCTCCACACCCTCCACTCCTGTCACTCAGTGAGCTCGCCTTGGTTTTCTATGAAGCTATGTTACCCAAGGGGAGAGGATCTCAGAACAAAAGGACAGAGAGGCACGGGCCCGTGATGGACTGAGACCATGTTGAGCCCTGGCTAGATCACACGAATGTGTGTGTGTGTATGTGTGTGAACACATAAGACCCAGCCTCAGTAACACTCTTCAGAAAACGAATCAAACACTGTCATCCACTGTCTAATCTGGGATAAGAAACTCAAGCACATACCATACAGATTAATACTAGCACACACAATAGATTCTAATGCATTAAGCTCTTTCCGCCATGGCCAGCATGCTCAGCACTGTTGTGTTCATTGTCCTGCACCTAGCTCCACCCACAAACAACCGTGCCATACCCATGTTCTACCTTGCTCTGACCTATGTTCCTTTTTTTTTTAGTGTTTGAGTAACATAAGATAACATGAACGTGTACAACATCATTTGCTAAACATATTGTAAATGTAAAGTTTTGTGGTGTTTCCATATAATAATTCTGGGGCCTTGACAATTGTGGAAAGAAATTAAAAAAAAAAATCTGGTATTTCAGAGTTTTCTGCTAGTTTTTATGAGATTGTCAATTTTATTACAGGTAGTTGTTATACTGTATTTATCATTATTAATGTAAAGTAGACACAAAGGACAATTCCAAAGTTTTTCCTAAAGACAGAAAGAAAGACAAGGACATTTCTGTATATTGTACAGTGTTTTAAAAACAATTTGGCTGTTTATTTTGAGAAAGAATTTTATGTAAGAAGTGGCACAAAAATACCTACCATAGGCTTCCACAGGGTATAAACGGAATATAGTCATCAATATATTTTGTATGACCATATAATATTGTGAATAAGATATTTGTTATTAATATTTAAAAATGTAGGTTTATGCAATTCATGTGATAGCTAGTATAGTGGCTGTACAAAGGCAGACAAATGTACTGAGAAAAAATGTCACATTTCTAAGTAACAGAGTGTACCAGAGCTTGATCTCTGAGTGCTGACACTGGAGACTCATTCCAAATAATGTTAAATTGACCTTAAATAAATATGTTTTTGCAGATGGATCTACACCATTCATGTTTGTACAGTAATTGACCAATAAGTTTCTAAGTTATGAGTACAGAAATTATACTTTATAAGAACAATACGCTTTCCTGCCAGAACTATTGTCAAAACTGTTCTAATAGACATTAGAACATTAATCAATTTACTTTCTGACCAATCAGAGCTAACATAAGGTTATGATACAAATCAGGTGCATCTGCAAAAAATGATCTTATGCTAATTTATAGCATTTTTGGAATGAGTCTCCAGTGTCAGCACTTTGTACCATATCGTTTTTTTGAGACATTAATCGTTTTCATACAAGGACATGGCATTTTCTCTTAACCACATTGTCTGCATATCCTTGTACAATCCAAATTTGAGGACTGTCAGGTAGAATTCTTTTGCCAGTTGTCTTCTTGTTTGAAGACATTAATTATGTTTTTAGTTATGAGGTGCTAATAAAGAGAAATAGTGAAGAGAAGATGCAATTTACACAACTCAAGGTCTCAGGAGGTTCAGATGGATATAATAGATGGATTTATCTATTACATATAGATGATATCTCCTTGCATTAGTTCTATGTTGAAGTTTCCCCTCTCTCTCTCTCTCTTTCACTTTATATGCCTTGTGGAAATCTATGAAGTAATTTTTGAAACTTTTCAGACTTCCAAAATGATTTTAAAACATTGTAAAAGAACTGTGTGTGTTAGTGTTTTTTTATTTTTATTTTTGAAAATCACTGGAGTTTTCATTTAAGTACCAGTGGGCACTCAGTCCTTTCTTACTGTAGTGCCAGTTGATGATGTTTTACAACAAATACAGCCTTGATTTGGGTCCTGAGCAGACTGTGACGTCAGAGGTGTTGTTTTTTTTCCTTTTCTTTTAAAGAAGGACATGTAATGTTAGAACTGTTTGCAAAAAAAAAAAATTCCCAGGATTTGGAAGTTACGTATTTATTTATTTATTTTTTAATGTATTGAAAGATGCATTGGATTCAAAGTATAGAATGTGTTGAACATCACAGATTTTTTAGCTAGTTTTGTGTATTAACTTTTTTTTTATGCGTTTTCTTTTCAATCTGTACACTGGTGGAGTGCAAGCATGTGATAAATTTTTCATAGAATAAGTAGAATAAAAATTCACTACCTGTGGCAGCAAGATGAGGTATTGTGGCATTATTCTTCAGAAAGGTTTCATTTTTGTTATTTAAGGGTAATTTTATCAGATTAGTAACAAAGATTTTTAAGCTCATACACAGTTCATCAGAATTCAACCTATGATAAAACTTAAACTTTTTTTAACCTGTTTTACAGGAACATCATTAGCATGGTATCCACCTGTGAATGGCATTGTTACTTTTCTAATTATTAAAAAAATATATAATAAAATATATTTTTAAAAGTATGGTCAAGACAGTGGCTGCTACACTGAAATTTCTTAATGTGAAATAGGACTATTTCTTAATAGTAAATAGTAAAAAAATATTTCTCCTCAACTTCTGTCATATATAATTCTCTTCATATTCACAGGAGTATACTGTTCATTTATTTTGCACATTAATATTGGGGTTTTATGATGGTTTTCACATGTAGCTTTTTTTTATTCTATCTAAGTGAATGATGATGCTCACCAAAAGTTTAAGCGTCTTAATCATGATATGTAGATTTTTTTAAATAAATGGTTAGTCAGATTACAGTGGATATTGCTAATATGAATAAATGATTAACATGATTTTAGACAAAGGATAATTTAATGTGTCTAGTCCAAAAACAATTATGATCATGTTTTAGGTCATTTTAATTATGAGGCTCATACAGAATTTGCCCTGATTGTGTATGATTGAGTGTGAAATCAAAATTATTTGTAAATACATTTTTAAAACACAGAAATTATTCAATAACACATCAAAAACACTCTAAGTCTAGGTTTAAAAGTACATAGTTAAAATATAAATACATCATCATGTGCACATCTAACAAACATCCAACTTCCAGGAACGCAGTGGCAATTTTTGTAGAAGAACTATTTCCTTGTCATATAACTGAGAAATGCAAATGGTATTATAATGCAGTTGGTTTTTTCTTTTTTCTTTTTTTACAGCAGCACTAATTTTAGACAGTATCGCATGATGGACAATTATTATCTGTGCTGCCATCTTTATGTTTTTTTTTAACTGCCACATTTTTTGTTTAGGGACGAAAATAAATCCCGGATGCTGTTACATGTTGCAGTGAGTAGTTTTGCTGCTTTTGCTATACACAGAACTATGCTGGTTTATTTTCATTTGCATAAAATACAAAGGTCAACTGTAGTCATGGGTCCCTTTTGTATTTCTTGACACATTTATTGTTAATGTTTAGTATTTGTTTTTAATATTTTCCATTTTCATATTTTGTAGCTTTAATTTCATTAAAATAATAACAATGTGGATTTGAAATCTTCCTGTTCAATAATTCTTTAATATAACACACAGAATTACATTGAAGTTAAAAGAATATATGGCCACAAACAAAAGCTGTTTGGTAGTTTTAGTTGATGTGTGAATGTTGGATTTTTTTCCTTTATTTTACTAATAGAAACCCTTTAATGTGAAACCAGACTTGGAATGCATTGCGTTGCACTAAAAACACTGACAGACTTGGACACTTTCTGAATGCTTTACAGGTTGTATGGAATAAGTGTATATGTGAAAATGAAGCATTTACTGAAATAAAGTCAGATATAAAGTTTACTATATTTGTCAATTTTATCAGCATCTTAGGTGTCCTAAGGTGCAATAGTTGAACTCATAATTGGACTACAGTGGTTAAGCTGGCATGGAATTCAAAGCACTATCTTAAATCCAATCTGCATGAGATTGAGTGCTGTATATCAGCACGACTGTCATGCGGTCATAGGCACGAGGGCGCATCCTGTCATCAGCGCGACCTTGAGTGTGATATTGCTTTTATACTACAGTTCTACAAATGCCATTTATTATCAACAGATTAAGATTGTTTGTTTATTAACCAGTTATTTTCATCCGCACACATACAACTTCTCGCAACTAGCGAAACTAGCATAGAGTTTGCAACTGATGGTTAGTGACCGATAGTTGGAATTAACAGGGGAGAAGTAGTTTTAATTTTTTTCCCCCCCGTACTATGTAACCAATTGGTGAGGAGAATAAAACATGGTGTGAAGCATGGTGTAAAACCAGAACAATTTACAGTTTTGCAAATAACGTAACTTTCTCCTTGTATTTCCACTTATTTGGCTTTATAATATAACTAACTACGTAACTTCCAGGATTCTAGTGTTGAATCCCAAATAGCGTAAAATGGAAAGCTAGTGCACTACTGTATGTATGGTTCAAAGTTCAAATCCATATGCTAAGTAGTTGCCTTGGTCAGGGGTTAAAGAAGGATTTGGCACTCAGCTTTGTTTTAGAAGCTAGTTAGCTTTGTAGCTTGTGTTAGCTGTAAACTGAACAACATGTGCGGTTCAGGGGCAATTCAGAATAATTTACAATCAATTACTGAGCAGAAAAAGTGTTGTTTAAGATGAGGATTATCAGCTGTGTTTTCTTGTTAAAGGTGCTTACAAGACTGGTTTTGAATGTGGCTTTGGGCAGGAAGCTGCTCTACCCTCTTTCCAGTACTGTGGACTGTACTGACCTACTTTCACCCAATACTAGCAACCAACAGGTAGTGTAATTAATGATTGTTAGAACACCTGCTATGCAACGTGATACATATAGTTAAACATTCCAGTGCTGTTATACACTATATCACCCCTCATGGAATGCCTATCGTCCAGTTAGATTACTTGATCAGACTGTGTGTACTAGATTTGAAATAACTATTAATATTATTAATTGATAGTTTTTAATATAAGTACTACAAACCGGATTCCAAAAAAGTTGGGACACTAAACAAATGGTGAATAAAAACTGAATGCAATGATGTGGAGATGGCAAATGTCAATATTTTATTCAGAATAGAACATAGATGACAGA